>PVJL010001825.1:207625-232019 GCA_004026885.1 Lyroderma lyra
TTTTTTTTTTTTTTTTTTTTTTTTTTTTTTTTTTTTTTTTTTTTTTTTTTTTTTTTTTTTTTTTTGCTTTTTGGTATGTGGGTAGCTCCCTGACTGGGAATCGAACCCAGGCCGCAGCGCTGACAGCACCAACGCCGAAGCCTTAAGCCACTACACCATCAGGGAACTCCCTTCCTGTGTCTTTTTGTAGGAAACACCTTCTGCATACCCAGCCACGATTTGCTTCCTGCCCCTCTAGGTTTGCAAGTGTGTCATACGTTATGGGGTCATATAACCCCAGAGCTTTTTAAATCTGGCTGCTTTCATTTCGCATAAAACATTTGAGACTCATCATGTTGTTAAATGTATCTGTAGTTTCCTCCCATTTACCACTGAGTAGTATTCCACTGTGTGTATATCACAATTTCTTTATCTGTTCCCATGTTGAGGGTTGGTTCGAATTTTTGAAGGTTACAAATACATCCACTATAAATATTTATGTAGAATGTCTGCGTGTGTGTGTGTGTGTGTCTACAGGTTTTCATTTGTTTGGGTAAATACCTAGGAGAAGGAATACTGGGACATGTGGTCATTATATGTTTAACTTTTTAAAAAAATAAAGCATCAAACTGTTTTTTTCAGTCATTGAACCATTTTTTATTCCTACCAGCCAATATATGAAAATTCCATTTGTGCCATTGTTTCTTTCTTTCTTTCTTTTTTTAAATTTTAGCTATTCTAAAAGGTGATAAATTGTTGTCATGTTAATTTTCATTTCACTAATAACTGATGACATTGGGCATCTTTTCATGTATTTATCTGTCATCCCTATTCTCTTCTTTTGAACTATCTATTCAAATAATTTGTTCACTTTTAGTTCGGTTGTTTGTTTTCCTTATTACTGGGTTAAGAATGTCCTATGTGTATTCTGCATACCAGGTTTTTATCAGATATGTGCTTTGCAAATATTTTCTCCCAGTGTGTGGCTTGTCTTTTTATATTCTTAACAGTGTTTTCCAAAGAGCATAACTTTCTAAGTTTGATGAAATCCAATATACCATATTTTTCAGAATTTAGATTTTCTTATCATATCAAAGAAAGAAATTTCTAACTAACTCATGTCCACAAAAGTTTTCTTCTCTATCTCTCCTACAAGTTTTATAGGTATAGGTTTTACATTTATTTTTATTTTTTATTAAATTTATTGAGGTGGCATTGATTAGTAAAATGATGTAGGCTTCAAGTGTGCAGTTCTGCAATATTAATACGTCATCTATGTATCGCATTGTTTATTCACCACCCAGAGTCAGTTCTACCCTTTCCTACCATCCCCTCCTACCTTACCCTCTGGTAACCACTAAACCAGTGTCTGTCCATAAGTTTTTGTTTGTCTTGTTCATTTGTTGCTTTTAGTTTTCTATCCAACATATGAGTGAAGTCATTGATTCTTGACATTTTTGGTCTAACTTACTTTGTTTAGCTGATAATTTCAACATCCATCCAAGCTGTGGCAAGTGGCAGTATTTTATTTTCTCTTACGGTTGAGTAATATTCCATGGTATATACTTTGTACCACATCTTCTGTACCCAGTCATCTATTGAAGGACACTGTGGTTGTTTCCATGAGATGGCCATTGTGAATAATACTGCAGTGAACATAGGGGTACAGATAAATGTCTTCAGATTTTGGGAGCAGATACCTAGAAGAGGGATTGCTAAGTCATGTGGTAATTCTATTGTTCATTTCTTTGAGGAACCTGCATGCTGTTTCCCATAGTGGCTGCACCAATTTACATTCCTGCTAGCGGTATACGAGGGTTCTTTTTCCTCTACAACTGCTCCAACACCTGTTATTATTTGTCTTGTTGATAATAGTCATTCCAACAGGTGCGAAGTGGCATCTTATTGTGGTTTTGATTTGCATTTTCCTGATAGAGACTGTGGTGAAGAATTTTTTCATGTATCTGTTGGCCATTTGTATGTCTTTTTTGAGCACAGTGTCTGTTCAGGTCCTCTGCCCATTTTTTAATTGGGTTGTTTGGGGTTATTTTTATTGTTGAGTTGTACAAGTTCTTTATATATTTTGGATATTAGCCTGTTATTGGAGGTGTTATTTGCAAATATCTTCTCTTATTCTGTTGGTTGTCTCTTGGCTTTGTTGACAGTCTCTTAGCAAAAGATTCTACATTTCTAATCCTTTGAGTGTGTAAAATGGAAGTCATTGGTGACTTTTACATAGGTATTAGTTAATTTGTGCCGATAAAGGCATAGTCAGAATAAGTAAAGAAAAAAATGAAAGATAAGGAATTGATGCCATCTTCATGGAAAACCTGTAGCAGACTTCTGGTACAAAGATTAGTGAAAATTAAGGTTTTTGCTGGACGGAAACCTTATAGGCAGAGTATGATGGCTGATTATGTCTAGGAAAGCAAAATTAAATGCATTAGCATGTGCATCTAGAAAGTTAAATGGTCCAAATTGAGACAAATCAGAGGAGAACAAATTCAATGAAACCTCAATGGTGGGTTAAAAGCTCTGAGCACAAAGAGAGGCTATTTAAGATGAAAATAACAGGGTTTCTAGGGCATGTAAGGATAAACTTCTGTGCTTTCTGCTTTAGAGCCAGTGAAGTGTTTGGCTTGGAAAAAATGAAAAGAGGTGGGAAAAGAATTTCAATTTGACCTTAAACTCAGCAACTTGTCTGATTGAATCTTTTTCCACGGATCGAGCAGGAGCGAATTAGAAAGTGGGGGTGTCTTTTCTCTGGGTAGGCCCTCAGTGGGTTTCGCATTTCCTAGGGTATCTTAAAACCTCCCTTAAACACAGTCTGTTTGTAAAGTGCCCTCAGTGGCTTTGGTACATTCCCTACAGTCCTGGCATTCTTTCTGCCCAGCATCCCAGAAACTAGGTAGTTAGGGCACAGATTACATACACACTGGGCAGGATGGAAGATCAAGCTAGGAAAAAGGCCCTTTTAAGTAGCGCATTCCTTTAATTGTAAAATATTTTCGAGCTTTCAAAGGGAAAAGAGAGAGAGAGAGCAGAGTTAAGTAGTTATGGAATTACATGGTAGTCAAAACTCATATATGGGATTTCATTTCTAGACCAAGATTAGATTCCATAAAACAATATTTTGGCATTCTGAGAGTAGGGTCCTAAATCTTATCACTGGTCAGATTAACGTCAAGATGGGCCTCTACTATATGCACATAACTCAGTTACTGAGCCACTTATGGTTCAGTAAAAAATTAGGAGGAAAGTATTGAACTTTCATGGCGGTTGTAATTCTTCTTTGCTTGTTTGTATCGTTATAAAACTAAAGTAAACCAAATCTGAAATAATCTATTTCTTTACAATATCCAACTAAGCATTACAGAGTACATTATGGAAACATTCCATGGACCAAATTGTAAGTAAAAAGTACTATAGAGAATTTATGTGTCATAATAATCTTTGTATTGTGTCCATGTACCAGGAAAGAACTATGAAAAAAAAAATGACTTCACTCCTCAGAATAATGCAAATGGCTTTGCACTGCAATTTGATATAATACAAATTCTAGTCACTTAAGTTTCTAATTTTCATTTCATTTGTATCTTGGACAGTGAAAAAATTAGGAATAAGGACAGCATTCATTTGACTATTTAGCAAATAGTGCACATTGTATTATACTTGATTTATACATGAAATTAATAGTTAAAAATTCAGAGTAAATCTGAATAGACACTGCTATTAACAATAGAGATGGCGGGAGTTCCCTGGTGGTATAGTGGCTTAAGGCTTTGGTGCTGTCAATGCTGCAGCCTGGGTTCAATTCCCAGCCAGGAAACTACCCCCATCCCCCCCCCCACACACACAAACAAACAAACAAAAAAAACAACAGTGATGGAGTATTGATGATCCGCAGATGGAGAGCAGTTTAAAGTTTCTCTTGTTTGTCTCCTTCCTTGTATAGGATCTTATGGCCTTGTTAGTGGGGACAGAACTGGACTCAGTATGAGTACATAGAACTAGTTGATTTCTGCCAGTACAATTATTGTCACAATTTCTCCAAATCCAGTTTAGATTATAATTACGGCTAATATTTTTTAAATTTTATTTTCTACATAGCAGCATCTGCTCAATAATTTGAAGGAATTGTTTTTCATTAATCACCATAAACTGGGCAATACTTCTATTTCTATTACAGATAGAGAAATAGGTGTATAGAAGAAACATAATTTTCCAAAGATCACACACAAATTATGTAAAGAAATCATGTCTGGAACTCAGGTATTCCTGAGGGTGGGTTCTTAACCACTAAACAAGAGAAACATACTTAATAAGAGGTACGTGTTTGGGCCAGAAAATTCCTGTTATGGTGACAGAAGAACAGTGGAATCATAGCTAGAATGGCATGTAGTGATGATTGTCATTTCCAATCTGTGTTTTGAGAAGACCATTCACAGATATTGTTTGCATGGAGAATATGTGGAGGATCATGACCTGCAGCTAAGTTTAGCTTCAAGCTAAGATAGCCCAGATATCTCAGAAAAGACATCGTGTGACTATATATACTCCTAGACTGCTTGCTCTGACCTGCGCTGCCCTCGACTTTTGGCTTTCCAGTTATATTACTATAAGCACCATCACTTTTAAAAGAATGCCCAGAGTCTTAAGGACCCAAGATACTGTTGCTGCCAACTGTGAACCCCTGCGTATGTCAGAACATAATGCAGACTCCGTATGGGAATGCTCAGCTGAACATTTAAATAGAAAGGCAGTTTAGCCAAGTGTTCTTACTATCTCATGAAATCAACATGTTTCAGGGAACAAAGTTTTCCTTTGTAATATTGAAATAATACATTCAGATGGATATGCAAGTGGAGGAACTTTGACAAAAAAGGAAACAGTGTTATCTTTGCTTGAATGCTTGCTTTGGAGACACAGCTACAGCATAATTATCAGGGCTGCAGGAGTTGAGGAGAAACATATGCAATTATTATTTGTAAGTATGATTGTACCTTATCACCTGGTTGTCGCCCAGAGTAGATTTACCATCTGCCAATGTTGCCTGCACTGTCATTTTAATGTTACTTATAGCTATTATTTTATTATTAACTTACTTCATAAAAGCATATAGTACTAAGCATATAAGTGGCAAATTCTTTCATATATACACATATATTACATTTGATTTAAGATAGAGAAACCTTCTGTATCAGAAAGTTTATGGAGACATTATTTCTTGCAATACACACTAAGATCATTTTTTGTTCTAGGGAAGACACAGACCCTTTGTTATTAATTACATCAAAGCTTACAGGAAGGATAATCTTTTCAATTTTGTCCTCTCTGAGTCAAAATTTGAATGCTTTTCTTATGGGAAGTATTTAGTGGAAATTAATAAAGAGAAAATTCATTCATATTCTCTCTCTCTCCTCTTTCTCTCTCTGTTTCTGTCTCTCTCACTCTCTCTACCCCACCCCTACCCCCACCCCCAATAACTCTTTCAACCAATACTCATAGTTCAGGAAAATAAGTCTTTGATAAAAGAATAAATAAGCAATTGTTATTTGGCATATTGCTTTGTGATTCATATATAGACATTTGTAGTGTTAAATAACTATAGCATTTACAAAACAAGTCATATTTTTCCATCAGTTTCATTTTTTCCTAAATTCCAAGAAGAGCCTTGCCATTACATCTCTGCTTCAGAAAGAAGTAACTACTCCAAAAATATGCTAACCATCTACCCTTTGCTTACATTCTATTTGATGACTTACATAAATATACTAGATGTACAGAGAGAGGGTACAATGAAGTGCTTAGCATTCTCCTTGGTGTCCCCACGACCACACTGGCTCCACACTCCATTACTCTGGGCTACTGCTACCTGAAGAGGATATGTTAGTAAGACAAGAGATGTGGGCCATACGAAACCCTCAGAATGTGGTGGGGAATGGGCACAAAAGGGAAATGTCACCATTTACCCATGGCACAAATTAAGGAGCTGTAAGAAAGTAGAGAGGACTATTTTTCTCAGAATCAATTCTCCGAAGATATTCTAAGATTAACTTGCCCCAAAATTAAAAAATAGCATTGCATATTCTTTTAAATGTCTGCTCTATTTACAGAATCTTGCATTTCTGATCATTTTTTTAAATTATTATATACATTCACACATATACCAGTTTCCAAGTATTAGAACAATGATTTTTCATCAGCAATGATGGTGCTGGTTTACTGATTGGTTCTCTCACCAATGGCATCTGCAGGCTGTCCACATGCTGCTGTTTACACCTCCATTTTCCCATGGTGAGTGCTTCTTCTCATACCTTCTCACCATCATACTAAGGAACGTACATTATCCGTGTAGAAACCAGCGGTACCCAAAATGCATGCCAGCAAAAGGGAATCTGATCATTGTGGTTTCTCCAAACTAGAATTTCATTTCAAACACACAAAATTTAGGGTTAAATAAACTTCAGCAGGTTTCTTTCTTTAGGTTTCTCGGAGCCTTTCATGAGTTTATGCATTACAAAGCTCCACGAAGGAAATACCGTAAGCATTCTTTTTCTCCTCCTTCAGAAAACCTTTGGCAAGGCAGTCATGTCTCAGTGCAGCCCTGCACTGGGCTTCACAGCTCAGCTGAGCACTTCAGAACCGATTTTCGGTCTTGGCTCAGGTGTTGGCACAAAACCTCAGAGTGTGTCCCTGTCTTCTTGGCGATAGAACAGAAAACCAGAGGGATATGTTTGATTTTTGTTTCATGTTTCTTCCTAGATTCCAGTGCCTATTTCACAATAATTCAATAGGGCAGTGTCCTAAGATTGTCAGTTATCATCCTAGCCGCTTGTTGAAATGAGATTAGATTAGGTATTATAAACAATTATAAAAGTTAATATTAAGAAATGTATTAGAATTTGCATGCACGTGTGGCATAAATGGCTCAAATAAAAATCAACAGTGTTACCTCTTAAATTGAGGCAGATCCTCAATAATTTGAGGCCAGGTGAGATGTAGTAAAATATTGGAACACAGAAGTGCTCGGAAGGCTTGAGTATGTTGCCTGAACCAGGTTGCCAAGGATAAACTACTCAGAGAAGTATGAGAACTCTGTGGGCTAATAGAGTTTTCTCTCTCCTGCTATTCTTACAAAACAAAAGTGTCATAACGGAGAAACACGATTACATGGTGCTAGGATTGGGCAGATAATCGCCCATGGGCTAAATAAACAAATAACACAACACCCACTTTGTCAACAGAATCCATTGAATTTTTTTCTTTTTTAATTTGGTCATTCAAGTGGTTGTTTTGCTAAATTACTTAAAACGACTGGCTTAAATCTTTACTTCATTACAGTTTTATCTTGGTCAAATTGACTGAATTCACAGAGTGTTTTATTTTCAGGCTAAAGAACCAAATAGGGACAAATGCTATCAGACATAAGTTACAACATCCATTAGGCGGGTTCCTGCTCAGAGTATCATGGTAAAGGACCTTGTATTTGGTAGCTTGTTACACCTGCTAGTTGACTTGGAGGACGCAGAGTAGCATGGGCTCTCTAGTAGAGGAATCAAAGAGCTCAAGAATTTCAAAGGCTTTATTGACAGTTGAAAGACACTAATGACTTCACTTTTAGTTGAAAGTTGATAAGAATAAAAGTGCACTCCTTAAATAATTTGCTAATTCTTCATTGATAACAGCTTTATGTTGGGCCATGCTCGGTCCCATGTGTTTGATCATTTGTTTTACTAACATATGAAAGACCTGGGTCCCACCACTCTGAATAGAAACAGAACATTGGAAATGACTTGTTCATGTGGCCTTCATTCATGCACCCTACTCTCTCACTCCACCCAAGTTATATATAAATACGTTAGTGTAAATGCTGTCTTTGATTGTGACATGTGTACAATTATACGCAACCTGTTTATGGAGCAGACATTGCCTTCTCTTTTAAAGATATATCCTGCCATGTCTTTATACTTTATACAACCACTTAACAACATAATTCCCAAGTCCTGTCAGTTACCGTGTCATTCTGTGTATTTAGTCGTGTCCACTGTCAGGTAGTAATGACATCACCTACTTGTAGAGAGTACTGCCCAGTTTGCAAATCACTTAAAGAATTAGCTCTCATAATTTTCCACCAATTCTGTAAGGTAGGCATGATTCATGCCAATGAGGAATTAAATGTGTCAGAAGCAAAATTTTAATTCTGTGTTTTCTCCACGACATGGAACTTGAGATATTTCTGTTTTACACTAAAATCAATGGGGCTAAGGCAGCTCCTGTATAGAATTACAGGACTGGAACTTTTCCTCTTTTATGAAGTTGACCTCTATAGTAGATGATGGGACATCTATTTTGTGTTTGTCCAGACTAGAAGAACTGTGAGCTAAATCAAAGGTAATTTTGACCATTGTTTCTCTTCTGTTCTAAAATCTTTGTGTAATTCCATAAAGACTTGTACGGGAGCCCAAGATCTGTTGGCAGTGGGTTCATGTTTACAAAGTGAAAACAAATGCTTATCCCTGCTTCCCCTGCAGCTGTCTTTTCTGGGATTGTGTTGTTCTAATACCTCCTTGATTATAGGCATTTAAAAAGTCCAGGGAAAGGGTCTAGTTGGGGAGTAACCTTGAGGGATCTGATTTCTTGAATTCAGACAATTTATCAGCCTTCCTCTTATATATATTATTTTATACTGAGATATTTTGCAGGTCCAATAAAACCAGAAGCATTTGGCCTGGTGGAAATGAGGGGAGGTGTATCAAATTAATGAAAGAAATATGGATCATGAACTATTTTTAACATCAGTTTTAGTCCTCTTCAGTCCGCTTAATTAGAACAAGTCTAAAACAAACTGTTGCCTTGTAGTTTGTCTTTAAGTGACTTTTTTAGTTAATAGCTAATAATGATTTGTAATTAGCAAATAATTTCAATGTAAATAGATTCTTCTATACTGTCTACCAATGCTTGAAAACAATTTGTTCTTTTAACTAGCATAGAAATTACCCAGGCAGCCTTGACGATACTGTTAATTTGCTTGGTAAAAAATTCTGTATAAGTACAAAGGGAACTTTAGCTCTACTCTACCTGAATCATAACACATTTCACATACGAAAAGAATGCGTCCTAGAAGAGAATTCAGAAAGTGCCTCAATCAGTCACTGGATGCCTCAGAAAAATATTCAATACTTACAGCTAGTAATTTCATTAATCTTCTTTACAATGTCCTATGACAGTATACTCAAATTGGAAGATGAAGAAACCCGAGAAAGGGAAACACATTAGGAAATTATTAATCCTGATGGGGAAAATGAGAGAAAGCTCTGGATGGTAGCCAATAAGATAACAAAGACAGTCCCATAGGGGAGTGCGACAGGAGGGACAGCGATAAAAAGATTTCAGAAAGGAGATGAGTGGGATTTGGTGAGTAATTATGTGTGGACTTTGAAAAGGGGTGAGATGATTCTATGCTTTGGAATCAATTTCTTCATTGGTCAAATCCTTGCCATCCTTCGCAAAGGGGACTGAGAGAGAAATTAAAGATTGCACAACCTTAGATTTATCACACACCTGGGAAAAATCTCAGCACGTTTGCTACCATGAGGGCTTTACCATGTTAATTTTGTAGACAAAAGCTGGACATTGAAGCACTAATATTATAATGTGTATATTAATAAAGATCTTATGTCTTTTCAAATGCTGTCTTATTTTAATATTCATCTTACAGAAAAAAAATGGACTCATAGGAAGGAGACTGATCTTTCCAAAGCCAAATAGATGTTCTACTTGCATCATGAAAAGACCAAGGACCTCTTATTTACCGGGATTTATGGACAGAGTCAGGCTGCAAAACTTCAGAGCCTACCAACCTGGGTGTGGCTACATATAGTTTTGATTCAGCTTGAATGACCCAAATGCATTTCCACTCCTGCCAACCTGTTTCCCAGGTGGAGTTCTACCCAGCGATCTCTAGACCTAGTGTCAATACTATTTGTATTTTATCTCTGCAAAATTTCCTACCAACTTGACGTAGTTGAATATCCCCTCATCACCATTTCCCTGGTACCTGCTGTATGTCAGTTATCATACTTATCACATATATTACTGTATTTGGTGTCATTTAATTTTTAAATAAGCAGTACATTTACATTATTTACACATTTAAATTACTGCCTTCTTGTTACCTCTATTTAACATTCAAGCAGAACCCACCATGCCTTCCCTGGTCTCACAGAGTCATCATAACTGTGTCTGTGTGTCCTGCCAACATTTATTTCTGAATTTATAAGCAAATTCAAATGTATTTTTAATTTTTTTCTCCTTCCCGGTTAGCCAACAGAAGACAGCATACCATTAATATACACTGTTCTGTTACTTGTATCTTTATTTAACAATATTCCAAGAAGATATTTCCATGTCAGTCTATACTCGTGCAAGAGGCTTCTCATTTTAATTTTCAACTCTATTCTCTTACAGGGACTGGACCGTAATTTATTTAACATGTCCATTATGGATAAATACTAAGTTGTTTCCAACATTTTGCTATTAGAAACAGTGTTGTAAATTGCTTTGGATATGTAATTTCTCTTGCATGAAATGTATATATATTTTAATATTGATAGATATAGCCAGATTGCTCTCCATCGGATTTATAAAAATTTGCACTCCTACAGAAGCACACAGGAGTCTCTGACTTTGTGGCCGTGTCAACACAATATGTTCTTTAGCTTCTGCACTTTAGCTAATTTGATTTGTGAAATCTGTTGTCTCGGGAATAAAGTTAAACATCTAACAGTTCTTTTTCTTAGAAATCTCTCTGTATATAGTGTATTCAGTTTTCTGTTAGATATTTCCTTTATAATTTCTAGGAGCTTTTGATACATCAGGAAGAATTACTGAATTTTGTGAGCTACAAAAAGTTTTACTAGTTTGTCATTGCTTCTTTACTGTTAGGTTGGTTATTTTGTTGTTTGCCATCTAGAATTTATTTTTATTTTAATATTTAAGTATTCAAATTTTCATTATTTTCCTTTATGGCTTGTGGACTTTAAGTCAGAGTTTAAAGGTCTCTTCTACTCCATATTTATAACAAATTATTTCTGCTTTTTTGTAGTAATTTTATTCCTATATTTTTCTTTAAAACATTTGATTCATTGGAAATTCATCTAGGTATGAATTATGAATCTGGTCACCACTCATTTTTTATTAGTTCATTTTTTCCATGTTTTCCACACTGATTTGAGATGCTCTCTGTATTTCATACAAAATTGACCTAGATGTATCAGGGTTTATTTCTGTACTGGCTACTTTATTGATATGTCTAATGCAGGCATCACCACACTGTTTTAATTATTAATACTTTGTTTTATTTTTTTAATATTTGGTACGCTGACCGCCACTTCCCATTATGTTCTTTCTTTATCAGTGACTCCCTAAAATTCTGAAAATTTTAATTAATTAGCTAAATTTTTTAAAAATCTAGTTTTTTTTTACTGGAATCACATTCATTTCATGAATAAATGTACAGAGACCTGATATTTCTTTACTGTGTTGCATCTGCCAACACTAAAACATGTTGTGTCTTCTCATTTTTCAAGTCTCTTGTGCTCCTTGTATAAATTTTCCGTACTTTTCAATTTATTCCTAAGAATTTTGTGTTTTGTATTGCAATTATTTTTCACTATAGCACTTAATTGAATGCCAGTTGTTTAAATGAACTACTGATTTAATCTACTAAATTTTGTATCTGAATTTGTGAAGTCTGGTTGTGTAGCTCTCTATTCTCAAGGTAATTTCAAATACCCTGGAAGCTATTACCTCCTGACCAAAGCTCAGCATTAGTGCTAATAATGGTAGTTTGCCTTGCTCCTGACTACAGTGTGAATATGTCTAATGTTTTCCAATAAGTATAAAGCTGGCTTTTAATGCTGACACGAACATATAATTTAACATGGTAAGAAATGGTTGTTTTATAAACAGAAATGGTTTTTGAAATTTTGAAATTCTTTCTCATATACAGAGATACTCATGAATTGTTTTCTTGGATCTATTAATGTGACAAAGTAGTTTGGAAGTTTTACTCCTTTTCCTAGTTTCTGGACCAGGTTAAATGGCACTGCATCATCCACTCTTCAGAAGTTTTGGTTGAATTCAAAATGAAACCTTCTGGACTAGGATATCTGAGAAGCTAGCTTCTTGACAAGTTTTCCTCTCTTTAGCGATCTTCTGTGGAAATTGTTCTGTTTACAACTTCTGAGATTGTGTCCATTTTAATAAGATTTTTACATAATTTTAAAGGGCTTCAAAAAAGGTGGTTCAGGATTATTTCTTAAATGTTTTTAGATTTAATGGTTATTTCTACCTAGAGATCTTACATGGTTGATCACCCATCACCATCTGTTCCTTTCCTAAGTTAGCTGATGGTGTTTGTTTTTTTTTTTCCTTAATTATTATTAACTTTTTTATTTAACTAATTCTCTGTTTCCTAATTTATTTTTATCTGTTTTTAGTTATTTTCTTTGTCTTATTTTATTCTTGCATTTGAAATATTTTCCTCAAATTTTTATTCAAATACCCATTAATTTTATAATTGATATATTTTATGTCATAGATTTTTCTATACATGGTTTTTGTATGTCATAGGTTCTTACAGGTTTTGTTTTTCATTATTTATATTTTTCTGAATACTCTGCATATCCATCTTGAATTTCCTTTCACTCAAGAGTTAAAGGAGAAAGTTTTAATTTTCCCATGAATTGATACATTTTTACTGTTTTGTTATTTTTTTTTATTGCATTGTGATTAGAGAGCGTTGCTACTATGGACTTAACATTGGTAACCAAAATTCATTTGTTGATGCTCTAACTCCCAATGTGATGGTGTTACTGTTGGCGGAAAGAATGGGCTGTGGGAAGAGAGCGGGTAGGAAGGGAAAGAGGAAGTGTGAGAAAATAAAAGAGAGAGGAGACCAGATCATCCTTAAGAAAAAGCACAGCAACCAGATAGGCCAGAACTAGATTTCAGTGGTGGAGAGCAGATCCTAGATGCCATCTTGTCCCTCAAGGTGAACTTTAGCTAATTATAATGGATTATAATACTATTAGCATTGTAGGCTAGGAAAATCTCCACCCCCTGTGCCACCATGACAGTTCTGACAAAAGGCAAATACGACAAAAAGTCTCTCCTCCCTATAAGAAGAAGTGGTCAATGAGTTCCTGCCTAGGAATGTCTATAATGCCACCCCTAAGTCTTGACTATTTTGCACCCTCATTGTAGAAGTAATAAATTCCCAAGCCCTACCCGATTTCGAGACAGATTTTTCTTCTCTGGGCTTGCCCACTCCAACTACCTTTGGAGCGTACGATCCTCTTTCAATACATTCACCAGTTGCTTGGCTTATTTAGTGCATCCTTGAATTCATTCTTGTGACGATACCAAGAATCTGTTTTCCTGCAACAAGGGTGTTTGGAAGTGAGGCCTTTGGGATGCATTTAGGTTTAGATGAGGTCATGAGAGTGCACCCCCATCATGAGATTAGTGCTCTCATAAGGCAAAGCTGGAAATCTTGCTCTCTCTCTTTGCCCCCATATGAGGGCACAGAGAAGGCAGCCATCTGCAAGCCAGGAGGAGGGCTCTCACCAGGAGCCAAGTTGGCTGGCACCCGGAGTTTGGACTTCCCAACCTCCAGAACTGTGAGAAATACATGTTGTTTTTTTAAGTCACCCAGTCAGTTGTGTGTTATAGCAGGCCTCACTGACTATCAGAGTTGTCTTCCATGTATTTTAAAAATGTATTACAATTTCTGACATGGCATACTGTAAATTTTATGATAATTCCATGAGAATGTGAATACATATTCTCTGTTTCAGAATTCAGAATTTAATATATCAATAATGGAAATCTTTTAATTACATGATATAAATCTTTTATACCTTACTTGTCTACTTGATTGAGCATATACTAAGAGAAGTGAATTCAGATTTCCTAATTCTTTTGTGTTTCTGTCTCTTTTTCCTTGCATCTCCTGTGTTTTCTGCTTGATGGCCTTAGCTGCCATACTGTTCTTATTAATTCTAATAATCTGCCTATATATATTTTTAATAGACTGAAATCACCAGCAAACAATAAAAAGTCAGTTTCATTCTTTCTCATATGCACTTATATTTCTTTTTCTTTTGTCCTTCAATGAATATCCCCTGAAAAAAGAGGAGATTTGTGGCTTTATGTCCTTTGACATGACTTTAGGGAATGTTCCCACCATTCCCCATTGTTACAAACCATATGTACTAAACCATATGCTCCAAAGGAGTTGAAAATTGTTTTTTTTTTCCTTAGTTTAATAAATTTTTTAAATCAAAAATGGATGTTACATTTTATTAAACATCTTTTCTACTTTCATTTCTCTAATTATATAGTTTTCATCATAGATCTGAATATATGATATAGTATATACACATCTATGTGTATCTGCACTTGTATTCTATTTTTCCTTTTTTTATAAACTTTTCTCACCCTGTTTTCTCACCTCCCATAGGCATTTTTTATTGTTAAATTGTTTGTTTTTTTCTTATATATTTCCCCATGGATTTCTAATTCTTGATTTCTTCCCTTATTTTTCTAGAGAACACCCTTAATATACTCCTTATGAAAAGATGTGTGAGGAGTCATTGCTTATGGAAGAATACCTTTACTATCAGATTTGGCTAACATTTTGGCTGGGTATAGAATTTTAGCTTGAAAGTAATTTCTCTCGGTGAGTTAAGGTGACACCCTTTCTCTCTACCACATTCTGCAATATTGCCAAGTTACTGATGAGACTTCTTAAGTTGTTTTATTTTCATTGCTTTAACTATTTTCCTTTTAAATATGAGAATTTTCATAAATATTAATACTGAATATTGTGTTACTATTTTTGCTTTTATATTATTACTATTATTAAGGAATATTAGTACTGAAGATTTTCACTAACATCATCCTCTTGATTAGAACATATTTAGCTATGTAATACAACAATATTAACAAAAGTATGTAGCATAAATGATTTGCATAGGTCTTGTAACAATAGCCTGTTGCATAAAACAATCTTCAGAGATGTTAAAAAAATAATAGCTTCAGGTATTAAGTTATGCTACAAAGAGGTGTAAGGCATTTTTGAGAGTATCTTTTATTTTCCACTTACTTTATTCTTTTCTGTATTAATCTTTGTCTATTTTCTCTGGGTTTTCTGATTTGTCTTTTGTACTATTTGGCAGGATATTTTTCTACATATCATTTTGACATATGATTGATTTATAAATTCAAGCACAAGTAAAAGAATTTATACCTATATCAACTTCTAGAATCTTGAAATTTGGCTGTATATAGTTAATTGCTCCCTTATGTCAAACAGTTTTTTCACTTCTATTGGCATTAATTTTTTTTAAATTTATATTTAACAAAGTAGTCTTCACAAGTTAAGTGGATGCCAATTAACCTAAAATCTAAACTGACTTTTAAATGCAAGTCATTCCTATCAAATTAGCTTTCTCTACAGATTTAGTAGATAGCTGTCAACACAATGGAACCTAAGCATCAATTTTAAGCAATTTATTTTTTAAGCATATAATATTAGTTTGATTGTGATTACATATCCCAAATTTATATAATTTTATGTCAATTACTAAGGAGTTTGATGAATTTTATATATTATTACATTTTAATCATCTTCATAATTAACATTTAATTTAAATCCTTTTTTTTCCATCAACAGAATGTATTTCTGAGTTTGTCACACAGAATTTAAGCAATTTTCTTGCCAATTAAATGACATTTTATATTTTAAGTGAATTGACTGCTGGGGAAATGTGCCCTGGAGACCAAAGGCCTGTTTATTAATAAAAAGAACTTCTTCCCACACAAAGACCCATGGAACTGCCTCACTACTTCTACCCTATATTGTGGCTCATAGTCTTTATGGGACAAGAGCTGAGATGTCAAAGCCCAGTTCTACAATTATTGAAGATACTATCAAAGGAAACATTTATTCTGGCATTTCTTGTGAAAATCCTACCCACACAGACTCACATTCCACCAAGTAAATTTATAAAATTAGCTGCAGAATAGTGGGAAAGGGTATCTACTCCTCTGGGACTTTTTCTATTAGAAATAAACTAAGACTTCAAACTAGAAGTAGAAATTTTATAATGAAAACTCTATATGAATACTGATAAAACATTAGATGCACTTTGTTCTCATTTTTTCTTGTGTTATTTCCCTTTTCAATCTATTTGAAATTATTCTTCTTGAATAATAATTCTACAGTAAGTTCATTATCTTTAATTATATTATCATAATATGAAAATTCAATCTTTTTTTACTTCCACTAAAAAGAGAAAATATGTGACCAGAAACTAGCAGTGGAAAGTTGGTTTTACAAGAAATGAGGACCAGATGAAAGATCAGTAAAATGTTTATTTATATCTTTTGCATGATATGCAGACATTAATTCTTGATGTCATATTCAAATATGGAACTTACACATATGTATAATGATAAAGCATTTGAGAACACTAGAGAGTAATTCATTGGAAGAATTCCCACTTATATTAAAGAATACTTTTTTAAAGAAAACAAATGTTTATTGAATACCTACTGAATAGGACATTTTTGTTAGGGAGTAAATTGGCTTGTCCATATTTGTTATGTATCAGTTTAAATCTATTTTTTAGCAGATCTACAAAGAAGTTACGTAACTTGGCTAAGTTTACTCAACTAGCAAAGGGATGTGGAAAGGATTTAAACGAGGTTTATGAGGTGAAAAATGTTATGAGTTTTCTGTTAACACTGTGAATATGGCCCTCTGGGGATCAAAAGTGCTATGATAAAAATATCTATCATTATTCACAAAGATCATACTTAATTGTCCTTTCTCCTTAACCTGTTGCTATATGCATTCAGTCAACAATGTCAAAATTCTCAGATTAATTCTCAAAACAACAAATTGTATATTGACTTAATATATAATGACATAATCTGACTCTTTCAAAAAATACACATAGATATATATTTGTATATAGATCTATCATCTGTATGTATTTCAAAAAGTACATACATAGTATTAATTTCATTATTTCATGAGAAATACACAATATGAAGCTATACAAAATAATCTCCTTTCTCCTTCCCTCTTTCCCATCAACTTAGTCCTTTTGATATAGTAAAAATAGAAATAAAATTTTACAATAAATCATTCAGTAAATAGACATCTTAAGATATTTCTAATACTGATACTATTTTGTGTTACTTGAGAAGCTAAGAGTCTTTATTTTACAAGCTTTTACTAATGTTGACGGCATGACAGAAACTATTCATGGCAGTATGGTCATTAAGACAAGTCACTGTTCTAGTGTAGTTCATTTTAGCTGAAAGGAAGATTAGGCAATGATCTTACCAAGAAGTAAATACCTTGGAACATTTTCTCAGTATTCAATAGTAATTAATAAAGCTTTTACGTCTTAATAATGTTGTTTTGAGATAGTAGCAGGAAAATATCTGAGAAGTATTAGAATATTTAAATCACTTTATGTTTATTTAAAGTGATCCATTTATCAGACAATAGCTCAATACTGTTAAAATCAGGAGATGTTTCCATGTTTCATCCTGGAAATATGCATAAAATATAATCCTAGATAAATTCACATAAATAAAAATACCTACAGTGCACCAGACTTTTGGCTTACGAATAGGCCAAATGTTTCAGATAGCAGAAAACTTGTGATTCTCATGAAAGTTGATGACAAATCTGGACTCTGATAAACCTTTTTTTGAAAACGTTCTAGGGCAGAATTTCCCAGAGCAATAATTGTGACCATCTGGAATCCCATGCCTAGAATTTAAATGAGGTCAAATATTTTCCTTTTATTCACATGAATTATTTGACCACTTGAGATAAATGCACTTACTCTACGAACAGCAAGAAAAGAAATAGAACAAGGAAAAATATTTCTATTTAAATATATAGAGGCAGCACCTATGGGGAGATGAGCCAAGAGCTATCTCACTCTTCAGAGGAAAATTGCAACGTGTATAGATAAGCATAAGAAAAGAGACAAATGTTCAGGCCCTTCAGAAGCAGGCTCCACATTAACAGATTGTTTAACACAGGTCAGGGAAAAGTCTAAATAAACAAGGGCTCCAAGCAGGTCCCAATCCACATGAACTAAGAAAAAGGCGAGAGTTCCTCCCACTTGGTGTTGATACTGAAATTGGGTGGTAAGGAAAACAAATTTTGTAAAATCAAAGTCAGGTTATCATGGGCTTTGTTCGTATACATGGGAGTATTTGAGGAAGGGAAATTAAGCATTTTGAAAAATTTTTAAATAGGCAAATATAAAATGTTATACTAATAAAACAATGTTATTGTAGTCATGATCAGTTCACTTTCTTGGATATTATCAAAACACTGACACATCATGAACGCTTCAAGGAATTCTTGTGAAGCTAAAAGTGATATAACTTGAGACCAAAAAAGAAAAACAAGACATACTTTATAATTCTATAGTGAATTAAAGTATATTAAATTTCAAGAAATACTGAGTTTAATATTCCAAAAACATAGTTTATAGCTCTATCTGGTTTTGTTTTTAACTAGATATGTGTTGATGAAATTCTGCATTTCTGAACTTTTTTTAAAGTGTAAAATTGGGTAAATAATAGTTGTGTTCTTATATTATGAAATTCTTGTGGAAGTCAAATTAGGAAAAGAGTTGAAAATTATTTGTAATCTATAAGGTGTTTTTACATAATATTAAATTTTCTGATATTGGCTTTTGAAACAATGTAATTGCAAGGCAGTTCAGTTCAACATTTCAACAAGCATTTATTGACATCTCCCATATACCTTACACTCTACTAAGCACTAGAGATATAACCAAGAGTAAATGTATACCCCATCTTTGAAGTATTTTGAGCCTAATTTTAATGTGATTTGAAAAATGACTTAGATGTTTCCACTAGCCCTTGTAGAAACATACTGAGAGGTGTTTAGACCATGACACAAGAGTCAAGATTCCTATAGCAAGTAACATTTAAGTTTCATTTTAAAGAGCAGAAAGGGATTACCAGTGGAAGAACAGGGGATGACATTTCAAGTAAACAAAAGTGTGTGAGAAATATAATTTAAGTGATAAACAGCTTACTATGTATATATAAGAATAGTGTGTAACAAAATGTATAATAGAAGAAGTTGTTGTAATTGGACCATCACATGCTGAATGCAGATTTAAGTAAATAATTTTACAACTGCTCTTCTACAAAAACTAAACCAATAAATGGGAATCCATGCTCTGCATCTGTGGTCCCCAACTCCAAATACCACACACACTTCACTACATTGAAAAAGAGTAGCCTTGCTTTTCTATGATTTATACATTGGGCTTTCACACAAGAGTTTATTTGTACAAGGTGTTTAATGGCTCCATGACCAAAGATACAATTAAAGGGCCTAACATGACTATTATTTTATTTAAGAAGCTATACTGTTGCATTGCATAAAATCAGAAATCCTGATAAAAGAATATGATATCAGGGGTGTCCAATCATTTGGCTTCCGTAGGCCACCTTGGAAGAACAGGAATTGTCTTGGCCCACACATAAAATATACCAACACTAATGATAAGTGCATGTGTAATTTTTGTAATGTTTTAAGAAAGTTTACAAATTTGTATTGAGCCACATTCAAAGCCATCCTGGGCTGCATGATGCATGTGAGCCATGGGTTGGACAAGCATGGTATAGATCTTAAAAGATGGTAACAGTTACAATGATTGGCAGTTTAAGTATAAGATGCCTATGCAATTTCCATGTGGATTTTATAGCAGACTGTAAGATTTGTAAGTCTAAAACGTAGGGGCAAGATCAGAAATAAAGATGCATGTTTGGGAGTTGCCAGAATCAAGGAGAAGATAAGAAGCACAATATAAAACCCCACAGCTTGGCGAGCTGAAGGAGAAGAGCAATAAACTAAAAACTGAACACTTAGAAAACTATAGAGTTCAAAGAATGGGCAAGAGGAGAAGAGCCCAAGAGCTGGAAGACAGTTGAAGGTATGGAGAAGAACCAGAGGAATGTGGTGTATTTAAAGTCAAAAAGGAGAGAATTTCAAGCTATAACAAGTGATCAGCAATATCAAATAAAATAGACAAGAAATGTAAGAATCAGAGACCCTTTATTAGATTTGGGAACATGGAGGCCATTAGGCCAACACAATTTAATGTCGTGATATGAAAACCAAGCTGTTGTATGCTAAAAAGTAAATGAGAATCAGACTTGATTAAAAACAAACAAAACCTAACTCTATGACACTTAACAGAGATACCTATAAAACATAAGAAATGTTGAAAATAAAATGAAGAAAAAATTCAAACAAATAAAAAGTATTAATTTGAAGCCAGTGTAGACAGATTGATGTCAAACAAAATAGACTTTAAGGTAGTTTTATTTAAGATGAAGAAAACTTGTAATTATAAAAGATTTAAATTAACAAGAAATACAATGATTCTGAATGTTATGTATTATTTGACATAGCTAAAAATGCATAAAGCAAAAACTGACCTGTACAGAATTTTGTACTCACAATTGAAAATACACTTGAAGCATTACAAAACTGATTCACACACAGGAACATCAAACAGGTCTCAACAATTATCAAGGATTGAAGTAAAATAGTTATGCTCTCTGATAACAGTGGAATTTAGCTATGAATCAATAGCCTTAAAGTAATTTTTAAAATCCCAAATATTTGAAAATTAAATAATACATGTTTGAATCAGCCATGTGTACTTGAAGTCATCATGAAAATTAGAAATTATTTTTATCTGAATGACAAGAACGTTCAAACTGGGATCTATCTAATGCAGTGATTATAGGAAACACATAGCCTTAAATTCATGTGATTGAAAATGGAGAGGCAGAAAAACCAATGAAATATGCATCCATCACAAGAATTAGGGAAAAACAGGGAGGACATATAAAAGGACAAGATTAATGCAGTAATTTTTTTAAAATACAGTGGAGATGAGCAATCAGGAATTAAGGTGCCTTTTCAAAAAGTTAATTGAAATTCGTAAACCTCTGGTATAACAGGTGTGTGCGTGTGAGAGTCTTTGTGTATATATGCACACATGTATATGTGCAAAAGAATGTACAAATAAAGAATGTCAAATTAGAGTGACATCATTAGAGAATCTACAATTTTTAAAACATCATAATAAGATGTAATGAAAAATTTCATGTCAATAAATTGAAATATTTAGATGAAATAAAAAAGTCCATTAAAATTTTTTCAAATTGACGCATAAGGAAATAGAATATCTGCATAACTTTAAAAAGTTGGTCTTTATTTATGAACAATTTCTAAAAACTGTAAGCACAGAGAGTTTCTACAGTGAATTCTAGTAAATATTTATAGAAAAATTAACACCAAACCTGTACAAACTCTTCCAAAAAAAAGAAAAGAAAAAGAGACATATTTTCTCATTTTGTTTTAAGAGCCTAGCATAGCCTTTAAACCAAGACTTGCAAATGATACTATAAAAAGGAAATTTATGGGAACTCTTACTGAGTAACATAGATGAAATAATCATAAACAATATTAACAAATAAATTCAGCAATGTATTACAAAGGCTATATACAGCATGATAAATTTGGGCTTATTTTAGAAATGCAAAGATTTAACATTTGAAAATCAATGGAGTTATCAGACTGATGAAATAATGGAGAAGAGTCACATTATAAACTTAATAAATGCAGTAAAAAATGATCTGTTAAGAATCAGTACCCATGGTAGAACCCTTAGCAAACTAGAAAAACATTATCAATACCAAACATTGTCAGGGATGTCACTCATACTCACTAGAGAAGTATAAATTGGCAAAACCATTTTGAAAAACATCTTAAAGTTTCTAATAAATTTGAACAGAAGCATACACTATCTAATGAAGTCTATCCACAAAATTTTATAAAACACTGATTAACAGTAAAATATTTACATTATCTTTGAGATCAGATATGAAACTTAGATGCCTAGTATCATCTATTTACTTAATATTTTCTATTCAATTGTATAGTCAGAAAAAGCAATAACCATCTGACTATCTTCATTTGCAGATGACATGATAGTATTGGTAGAAAAATTTTAAAACTCTACATGTAAATTGTAATCATTAATAATTTTAATTATAATCAGAGTTTAGCAATGTTGCTGGATACAAGTTTGTTATACAAAACTCAATTGATTTTCTGTGTACCAGCACCAAGCAAGTTTTTTTTTAAAAAAAAATTATTTAAAAATGGTATGATTTTAATAAGTAACAGAATTATCAAATACATTGACATAAATTTAACAAAACATTTAACACACCTCTATACACAAAACTAAGACCCTTTTGAAAGGAATTAATGAATATATAAATGAATGGAAATAATGCCCTTCTTGTGAATTAGAAAGTTCAATAGTGTAACAATGTCATTTATTTACAAATTGAGTTAAAGACTCAATGGGATCCCAATAAAAATTCCACAGTTTTTTAAAACATGCAAATTGGCAAATGTTTCTCAAATGCATATTAAAAATGAAAGTGCCAAGAATGTATGAGACATTCTTGTAGAAGAACTATATGAGAAAACCTTTTCAGCAAACTTTCAGGACTTGGTATAATGTTACACTAATCAAGTAGTATGGTTGTTCTAGGATAAATAAATTGAAAAATGGAACGAAATAATTAGCCCAGAAAAAAAATCAAAGACCCAAGAAGACCCCTAATTTTGATAATATTATCATTGCAGGGCATTTGAAATTTTATGGTGCTGGGCAAATTGAAAATCCATATTTTAAAAGATGGATCTAGATCTATCTAGATCTCACATGAAAATAAAATTGCAGATATAAATGTCAAAGCTAAAAGCAGGTTTCCAGAAAGTAGCAAAGGAGAGTAAGATTTCAAACCTAGGCTCTACTACTTTGTTTTGCAAATGTAGAAATAATTAAATACATCTGATGGGTCCTTACAGAGATTATTATGGGAATTTCTGTAAATACCTTAAGAAACTTTCACAAGTGACTGGATCATTAGAAACTGCCATCATAATGATCCTTAGGATCACTTGAATTTACTAAGTCATCATAGCCAATGATACTTTATTTTTTAATATTTTTAGTCAAGGGTAAATTTATTAGGGTGTTGATTTCTTTTGAGTGATTTAATGATAAAATCGCATGGTTTTTGAGGTTTATACATTTTTCCACTCCTAGAGTTTGCACAGCATTTAATTGGCACTTAACCTAATATAGAATGTATCAAAAATTAAGAAGGCATTAATTAGGAACACAAAATGTGAACTAGCTTTATAAAGTTAATTATTAAATTGGTATAGTTATCCATCAGCAGACTCCCACAAGCATCCTGTTAAAGTGGTTTCATTTTTTAAAATGTAATATGTTTCTTACGATGTGATTACAGATACAATATATGGTTGTAATTTTGAGTTAATTGCATAGTAGCTAGATTAACTTTTACATCATTACACTTTAATCAGTGTTTTTCATGATTAACATTCATTTACATTTAAAGCTTTCCAGCTCTTTCATTGTCTCCACTCCTCCCTTTTGAAGCCACCAGCTAACTTGACATACCACTGCCTTAAAGCTCTCTGAGGACAAACTTGTGCATTTTCTCACTTAGGTCCCACAAAAATGCTCATGTGCAACTATGATAGTGATAGTATCTTTGCCACAATGTAATACTAATGACTGTAATTATCTTAATATATAGAAGAGAAAGAGTAGAAATTAGCTGTGGAAATTGCATAGCTAATAAGGAAAGTAGTTAATACGCTGTATTACTTTGACTCGTTTTATTACAATTGAAACTTCCAGAGGAAAAGACAACATTTTTTTCTTCATTGCACGTAGCTTGAACAACACAAAACACATCAGAATCTTTGAAAAAGATCATGCTTTCTTATTAGCATGTTATAGATAATAAATTTTACAATAGGTTAAGAAAGAAATACCTCTTTTAGTAATATTTCTCAAGAATGCCATTACTGATTTGAACCAGCCATGAAGAGTTATAGAGCTTTTTTCCCAATATTTGTTTTTTATTAATATCAAAGATGTATAAAATAATTTTATAAAATATGTATACTATAACATATACAGAAACAAAAAGAACACCCAAGTACATCACAGATATCTTTAAATATCCAAAGTGCTCCCCCTCATCCCACTCTCAAATTTCCCTGACATTTGTTATTTTCTTCCAGTGTTTTAGTATTACCGGGAGATTTGAAACTATATTGTTTCACAAAGATGGTATTATTGTTGCATTAGACAATTAATGTCTGGTTGTATTTGATTAGATTACTCACACATTTACTGCGTTC
>PVJL010001826.1:0-42617 GCA_004026885.1 Lyroderma lyra
AACAAAGAACTGCATGATTTCACTCATATGCGGAATATAAAACTGAAAGCAAAGAAAAAAAGAAATGAACAAACAAATAACCCATGGACACAATCGATAGTTTAATGTTTATTTGGGGACGAGTGGGTTAGGGAGGGGAGAAAGGGGAGGGGGTGGGAGAGGAGGGGGGGGAGCTAAATATAAGGTGATGGAAAGAGAAATCACATTAGGTGGTGAACTTATTATACATCAAGCTGACAATGCACTGTAGAATTGTATGCCTGAAACCTATGTAATCCTTGCTAACAGATGTCACCCCAATAAGTCTAACAATAAAAATGAATTAAAATAAAATAAAATAAAATAAAGCTATTGTAGAGTAGTAATCACTATTAAAAAATTTATTCCAGAAAAAAACAAAAACAAAAACAAAAACAAAAAACTCTAAAGGCAGAGCTGCTAGACCAGCTCAGATTTTGGGACTCTTTTATAGCAGTTGTGTAATACTAGGATAATACACACTAAATCAATTCTAGGCAAACTCTGAAGTGAGAGGCAAAATTTTCTACTTTTGTCTTCTGGAGAGAAGGTCCATAATTTTCAGTAGATTCTAGAAGAGTTCTATGACACTCACCCCCCAACAATAGGTCAGGAGCCATTCACCTTGGCAAAGTATTAACTAGCCAAGGACTTCAGTGCTAACATGCTTAACTTTATAAAAGAATACAGTGTTTTAAAATCACTAAGTGTTATGCCGCAGCATGGGTTCGATTCCCAGCCAGGGAACCCGCCCCCCCCCCAAAAAAAAAAAAAACAATAAAATCACTATGTGTTAGAAAAATAAAACACTGTTCTTTCTCAGCTTTCTAGCATTAAGTAGCAACAAACTAAAGTCTTGCATGAATAGTAACTCAAAATACTCCTAAGTGATGCCACTGAAAGAGAATTATCTCAACACGAAACTTTTCCTCAATTTCTCCTACTTTAGCCACAATTAAAGCAATATTAAAAAAAAAACACAGTATTAGCAGCTATATTTTTTACATCAGCAAATATGTAAATTAAATATATAGTCACTTAAGAATAAAGGAAAATAGGTATTTTCTTTCCATAGATTTCTCATAAAACTTATACACACTCCACCCTGAAACCTAAGAAAGCAAAACTTAGAATTGAAAATAAAGATGCAGGCAGTCACAGCATTTGAATTCATATAGTTACTAGCAATTAATTAAATTTCTCAAATCTCACTCAAAATTCTAAATTTGATTTCTACACATATCAGCTATCAGGTTAGTAACCTCAGAGTGGATCTCAATGCTTCTGAAGGTAAACAGGAGAAGCTACCAGGTCTGCAAGGCTCATAGCTTCCTAAGGTCTGACTCAGAGAAAGAGGGAACAAAATCAATATTGGACATTTAAGTAAGCATCAGTGTAAAGCCTTGCAATTAGGTTCAAATAATTAAATGTACAGCAAGTCTAGGGAGGTGTGTGTTCATGTGAAAAAGATCCAGAAATTTTACATTAGCCAAGCTGTACCTGCTTTCAAAAATCAGTGCAGCGTGTCCAATTCAGGATACCAAATTTTATGATGGGTGCTGACAAACATAGATCATCTAGGAAGATTAAAAAATTATAAAAAGACTGAATAATCTAAAAATAATCTGGTTTAGGAACGGTTAAAGTAACCAGTCTATTTAAGCTAAGAAAGAAGATTATAGGGCATCATGACAGATGTTTTTAAGAACCTGAAGGGTTCTCACAAGCAGCAAAGTTTATACATTTGTGTGTTTCTCTCAAGCAGAGCCAGACCAAGATATGAAAATTACTGGCAGGAGGACTTAATATAGATGACAATCTTTCTCACAGTGAAACAGCAAGAACTCTACTGCCTCCTGGAGTGGGAAGCGCCCAGCAGCGCTCTCTCAGGGATACCATAAATTCTTATATTGGGAAGAAGTTTACAGTAGAATGACTGGTATTTCTATCTATGGCAGTAATTCATGTAAGACTACGATCAAGTTTTTTCTTAAGAAATAAACTTATCTTTTTCTCTAGGAAGTGAATTTCCTGCATTTAAAAAATTCTGCATAACCCAACACTATCTGAGACTGTGAAGTGAGTCTGTTGTGATTGCTCCTTTCAGACACTGGCTTGGTTTGTCCTGTATAACATAGTTCTGTTGCAAGAAAAACCTTTCAACTGCAGGCACTAGATTATACTTGACCGTGTGTCACTGTGTATGCAAGATATTAGTCACTTGGGGATGAACACAGCACAAAGGTGATATTTCCTTTTATGCAAATCACACCCACAATTCTGGAAGAGCGTTCTGTAGACTATCCCAGATTGCAAGCTGGGATGATGTAAAGTTAGTGGGGGGAGGAGGAGAGGCCTTAACTCCACAGCCCATGTCCCCAACCACTGCATTTCTTCTTGACTGTCGAGGAAAAGCGGACAGGGCCTGGCAGAATTTGAAGGCCAGGAGACAGTATATCTGGTGCACTAGCCCTGGAATCGAGGAGACAGGAGACTAGCAGGGAGGGAGCAGGCTTGCAAGAGGACAGCATTTCAAAAAACACTATAAAGTTTCCCTGGCCTCAGAATGTTTCACTACCACCCTACCTGGGCCTGACACTCTCTTACAGATGTGTCTCAAAGGCCTTTCAGTCTTGAAAAGATTCTCTTCTATGGAAACGTCCGCTTCAGAGGGTTGATACAGTGAACCTTAGCTGAGAGAACTAAACAACCTCCTGCAGATGAGAAAGGAGCCTGAGGGGGTGAGGGAGGAGGAGGTCCAGGAAAAGCGCTGAAAGAGGAAATGGAAAATATGAAAGAAATGCTACCCCAAGTTGGACATGAAGTGGACATCTAACCCTGCTAGGAGGAAGGGGAAGGGGGCTCAGGAATCACACACTGCTTTTCACGTGGTGTCATCATCTTTCCTCTTTCAACTTTTACATTTATTCCTTTCTACTCTGTTTTCCTAGTCCTTTCCCCTCATTTCCTTTTATCTTCCCAGTTGACTATGTATTTCTCTCTTCTGCTTGCTCCTGAAAGTGAGGGATGTTAAGTCCAGAGGAAAAGTGGACAGTGGCCTCTGTCACTAGTGACCAAATGGTAAAACTTGCTGCACTAATATTAATGAAGGTTAACAACACTCCAGGCATGAGGTGCTGTAAGATGTCTAACGAGGAATAACATACAGTGTCTATACCCAGAAGGCTTACAATCCAGTAGGACGTAGATACAATGTACATGAAGATACAAAGAACAGAAAAAGCTGACTGAGTATGACGGTAACTTTATGTGCCAACCTGGCAGAGCTATAGTGCCCAGCTATCTACTTGTCCAGATGTTGCTGTGAAGGTATTTGTGAATGTGATTAACATTTACTATCAGGTGACTTAAGAGCAAAGACTGAGGTTCCCTGAGGAGGAAGGAATTCTGTCTCAAGACTGCAGCATAAAAATCCTGAGTTTCCAGGGTGCTGGTCTATCCTACAAATTTATGATTTAAGATCACAACATCAATGATTACCTGAATTTTCAGCTTGCCCTACAGATTTCAGATTTGCCAGCCCTTACAATCACCAAAGCCAATTTCCTAAAATACATCTCAATCACTCTCCTTCTCCTTCCCCCCGGTGTACTCGCGCGCGTGCGCGCGCACACACACACACACACACACACACTCTATTGCTTGTTTCTCTGGAGAATCCTAACACACTAGTAATCAAGGGAAAGTTCAATTATGCTGCCCATTTAAGAGATTCAATCATTAGTAGCAGCTCTCTCCATTCCCCACATCCAGACAAGTTCTGTTTCCAACGCCTAAGAGTATTCACTTACCTGATATTCATTCACTTTACATAAGTCAGTTGAAAGTCACTGGCTTTAGTTTGAAAAATTCTCCCATATTATATACATCAGAGGTTATTATTTTCAGCTGGTCTTCCATCCCTGATTTTTGTATTGCTTAGAAGTGTCTTTTCTAGAAGGTGATCATTGAGGTTTTTCCTTCTTCAGCTAAATCTTTCGGTTAGTGAAGACACTGCCTTCAAACATCATACTAGCTAACAGTATAGTGCTGGTATAAGTCACCTCTGACTTATTAAAAAATGTGTGTTAAAATTCAATGTGAAGTACAGAGCAGTAATGTCATACTGTCCCCTCTATCTTGGTGCATGATACACACTAAACAGCAGGTGTTAACTTTTTCTGATACTTGAGATTGATGGCTTCTCACTTTCTTACTATGCCCACCCTCCTTATGTTTGAACTACATTCAACCATCACATATTGCAACTTGCCGATTTTATAACTACTCTTTATGTAAATAAGTGAGAAATACAAAATCCAAGGGATAATTTCTACCATCTTATAGAACCACACCTGCTCAGCTGAATGTGCCTCTATTAGAACAAGTCTCATAACCAGCTCTCCGTGTGTTTGCAGAGCAAGAAAGAGAATGGAAAATTCATGTGATTAACAGTAACTGTGCAGTATTTTATATATAAATCAGAGCACTCCCCCTATTAAAATTAAACCAAAAGATTTCCAAATAGAGCAAAGCATAGGAAAGTTCTCTCAAGATTACATGACAACTGTGCGGTTGAAAACTTTCCTCTCTCCCCTGAAAGCCCTTAAGACGACACTTGTAAGGAAACAAATCCCAGGCAATATTTTAAAGAATTACTTAGTATCATTGAAAATACAAATTTCCTCTTTAATCATTTAATTGACACGTGTCCCAATAAAACATGCAATTGTCAGTCATATACAGCATGCAGCATGCAGTAAATGGACAGCAGAGGTTAATAACCTGGAAGCATAGGATCTGAGAATGTGAGAGCAAGTTAAAGATAAGAGTTCCTCTCCATTGTCACTGAGGCCCGAGAAGCAATGTTGAAGCGTAGAACAGTGAGAGTGGGGGAAATACAGTTTGTCCAACACATAAACATATCTCCGCAAGTGGCGGCAGGTATAACTGAAAGACAAAGGTAAAAGGGGAAAAACAGAAAGAGAGCAGTTTTCCTTTGAAAAAGTAAATAATTCTCAATGTCCTCAAAGTTTTCTGTGTATTTTCACTAGATGATGCCCAAGAGAAAAAAAAAGCTGTTAAAAGAAAACATAAAAAAGATAAAAAAGAAAATGAACAACCTCATTTAAAAATAGGGGAAAGATCTACACAGATCTGAACAGGCACCTTATCAAAGAAGGTAGACAGACGGCAACTAAACATAAGCAGTGTTGCTCCACATCACTTATTATGAAGGCAATGCAAATGAGACACCACTACACATCTATTAAAATGGCCACGTGCAGAGCACTGGTAACACCAAATGCAGGTGAGGATGCAGAGCATAGGAACTCTCCTTCATTGCTGGTGGGAATGCAAAGTGGTACAGCTGCTTTGGAAGAGTTTTGGTTTTCTTATAAAACTAAGCATACTCTTACCATATGATCCAGCAATCATGCTTCTTGGTATTTACCCAAATGACTGAAAATGTATGTCGGCATAACAATCTTCACAAGAAGGTTTATAGCATTTTTTTTTTGTAATTGACAAAACGTGGAAGCAACCAAGATGTCCTTCAGTAGGTGAATGAATAATAAACTGTGATACATCTACAAAATGGAAAGTTATTCAACACTACAAAGAAATGAGCTATCAAGCCATGAAAAGACATGTAAGAACCTTAAATATATATTATGCTAGGTGAAAGAAGCCAATTTGAAAACGCTATAAACTGTATGATTCCAACTCTATGGCATTCTAGAAAAGGCAAAACCATGGAGACAATAAAAAAAAAAAAAATCAGTGCTTGGTTAGTGGGGAGGGAGGAAGGAGTAGGAGGAGCAATGAGGATTTGTAAGGCAGTGAAACTATTCCGCCTGATACCATAAATGGTGGACACATGTCCTAAGTGTCTCAAAACCATAGAATGTACAACACCAAGAGTGAAACGTAATATAAACTGTGGTCTTTGGGTGATGAAGATGTAACAAGGTAGGTTATTGTAACAAATATATCACCTCTAGTATGTGAGGGGAGGCAGAGAGTACTGGGAATTCTCTGTACTTTCTGCTCAATTTTGCTGTGAATCTAAAATTGCTCTTAGAGAAAAGGTCTATTTAAAAGGGAAAAGAAGATATACTGACATAGGGAAATGTCTCAAAAGTACAAGGATGTCATTCGTTAACCAAAAAAAATCTGCCATGGTAGAACAAAGTGATGTGAAACTATTTTCTCTTTACAATACTGCATGTACATTCCCGGAAGGTAGGAAATGATGCAAAGCAAAGAGAAAGATGCCTTGGTAGAGGGAACACCGAGTTAGGTGTCAGAAAACTCCACAATCTAGCTCCAGGCCAGCCACTGGCAGCTTTGTAACAGTGGGTTTTGATGTTGCTAAGCCTCAATTCCACAAATTACAACCCAGAAGTAAAAACTTTAAATTACTCCAAAATTATGCAGTGATTCTACAAAATAGTAAAATAAGAACATTATTATTATTATATTATTATTATTGGCAGAGCAATTTCATTGATGCCACATTTCAACCCACGTAGAAATAACAAGCTTGAAAGATGAAAATACGAAATCAGTCTGACAAGGTGACTCAACAAAATAGTGAATACATCAACTGGTACGTCTAGACTACTAGTTTTGGAGAACCATGTCTAAGAAAATCACACCAAAAGTATATCAAGTTTTCAAAGAGGCACTAGGTGACTTTAGAAGTGTGTTGAACTCAAAACTAATAGAGTAAAAGATTTGAAATGGGCAAATTTCCACAAATATGCAATCAAATCATCTATTCAGCCAGCTAACAAACCCATCTACTCATCAGACAAGCATCATGGAGGAAATGTGTTTGACACTGGAGACACAGTGAAGAAGAAAGTATTTCACTCATCTGAAGCTTGTAAGACAGAAGGAAAGACAGATATTAGACAATAACAAAATCCCAATCAAACTGTATGATTTCCAACTATAATATGCACAATGAAGGAAAATGAGAGGGTGCTCGAAGAGGAGTAAAATGGAGACCTCCCTGACATTTGGAGGTTAAAAAAGGGCCCCTGCAAAGGGAACTCTAAGCTGGCATCTTAAGGAAGAATGAAAGGTCAGAGGGGCCATGAATAAACTAAAAGTCTATTATGAGCTATACGCGCATGTGGTAAGGAGAATGGGTTCACAGCCAATACCCTTCCTTTATTCAAAACATAACCCAATGTTTTAATATAATGATTCCATTACAATGTCAACAAAAATGATGAAATATCCAAGAACAGACCTAAAAGATATGTATAAATATGTATGAAGAAATCTATTAAAAGGTAGTAGGAGAAAATTAAAAAGACTCAATAAATGGGAGGAAAATACTATGCATTACAGAATAATCTTTCCAATCTCGTATCCTGCACTTGTTCTTTGGAACTTAAATAAGGAAATGTCATCTTGCAGAGCTTGGCTTCATTTTACTATGTCAAAATGATTTTGAATATGGACTTTCTTTGAATTTGTCATCTATAAAACTGAGAATACCTTTCATGATTTCTTCTAAGAAAGTTATTAACAGGAGCAGTGAATAGAAACAGGTCAAGGGCAGATCTTCCTAGAAACATGTGTCAGTCACAAGCCCACACAGAAACACTAATCCACAGCGTTTTTATGGTTTTCGTCCATAAATATAGAAAGGAGGAACTTGAAAAACACTTTCACATTTATGACCTATTTACTTTTCTTTCCCCATGTTCCATGTTGGTAATTAAAAACAAGGATCATGTTTTCCTTATAACAAATGATAAAAATTGCAGAATAAAGAAAGTAAGTGACATGTTGACTATTCTGTCAATTAGTAATGGAAGAATTCCACCCAGTGAAATCTATTAACAATTCTGTCACACTCAGGTCCACAGGCTTCCTACCTCTCTCTATATTTTTATTGAGTCCTGGAAAGGACTCCAGGACCCCACCCACCAAAGGAAAGCAAAAGCTTAAGAAAACATAAAATCTACGTTCTCTAAAAATGTGACTGACCACCACCTTAAACAAGTGATTGTAGATGATTTCATTATTAGTAAAGTAGATTTCATGTGTCTCCTGATATGATCACAGCAGAGATTACCCCTTAATCCTGAGAAATCATCAGATAAAATCCAAATTGAGGGGCATTTTACAAAAAGAAAAACAGAAAAAAAAAAAAACCTGTTATTCAAACTGTGAAAGACAAAGACCGAGGAACTATTTGGATTGAAGGAGACAGAAGACTACAACTAAATATAATATGTGATTCTGGGATTTGATCCCTGACTAGTGGGGTAAAAAAGCGTGAATTTTTTCTAGAAAGAAAATTTGTGGGCAAATGATGAATTTTGAGTGTCTGCAGATTAGACAATAATACTTTTTCAGTGTTAGCTTTCTGATTATGATAAATGTACTTGTTTTTAAGAAATACACACTGAAGTTCATGGTGGTAAAGGTACATCATGCCTATAAACTTACTCTCAAATGTTTCCAAAAAATGGACACAATGATACGGCAAATATGCTATTAATAAATTTTAACACTTCAGGAATCTGAAAGGTAAATGAGAAATCTTTACACTATTTTTATAAATCTGTAATTTCAAGATAAAAGCTTTAAAGAAAATGAATCCAATATTAAAACATCAAAAACTCATTTAATTTTACTCTCAAAAATAAAGAAAACAGAACTCATCTTTTTGATATACTGAATAATACCCCTTTTAAGATTATGGGATTCAAATCTACAGCCCAAAGTGTCTTTCTCACCTCCATCCTTCAAGCTGAGGACATAAGAAAAACTACAGTGTGGGAAGTAAGCAAATGTGGTCTGGAGCTATCCCATAAAAAACAGTCACTGTTATTTAAGAGTTGCACTTTCAACAGAAAAGTAAAATCTCTTTAGTGCGTTCTTAGATGAAAACGTCCAAGATCGTGCGCTGTCTAGTTCTGAAACATTACTTGACAAGATTATGCTCCACCAACAGTCAAGACGAAAATGTCCTGTTATAGAACAAAATTTAAATCTGTAAAAGACCTCCAAAACCACAAGCAAAGAGTGAGGCTTAAAAAGACCCCAGAGGCTGGCGTCCTCGCTTCCAAGATGACCAAGAAGGCAATGGTTGTGCCCAAAAAAAGCCATGGTCATATGCAGCCTGTTCATTGCACCAACTGCGCCTGATGCGTGCCCAAGGACAAGGCCATTAAGAAGTTCGTCATTTGAAACACAGTAGAAGCCATAGCCGTTAGGGACATTTCCAAAGCGAGTGTCTTCGCCGCCTATGTGCTTCCCCAGCTGTATGTGAAACAACATTACTGCATGATTTGTGCCATTCACGGCAAGGTAGTCAGGATCATTCCCATGAAGCCCGGAAGGATGTAAACACCCCTACCCAATTCAGACCTGTGGGAGCTGCCCCACAACCTCCGCCAAAGCCCATGTAAAGAGCTATCCTTAAGGACTGAAGAAATATTCTCTGGGCAGAAAAATAAAATGGAAATGAGACTTAAAAAAAAAAAAAAAAAGACCTCAGAATCAGGCTTCCTAATAATGTAGCTTACAGTACTGTTATGATAAAATTAAAACATTTTCAGAGCAACTTTTTACTAATTTATTTTCTTAATTATTTATGTTTAACAAACTTTCAAAACAACAACAACAAACCATGAGATGACCAGTAGCAGGTTAAACTTTATGGATTATCTAGAATATTCTGTGTATCCCTTTCCAATTTTCATTTTCTCTTTTTCTTTCTTTTTTTTGTAAAAGCTTGTTGCCAGATTCACTAGTAGATATGAAATAAGAATAAATTCAATTAATAATGTTTAGAATCTATATGCAGAAAATTATAAAAATTTACTATTGTGCATAAAAGAAGTCTTGAATAAATTAAGAGAATCCCATTCACATTATCCCTATGCCCCAGATTCATGAAGTACAAGCACTGAGCTCCTGTGTAGAAGAAGAAATAGGTAAAAGAGCCAAGAACTTTGGAAAAAAAAAAAAAAAAAAAAAAAAAAAGAGTAGGCAGGAGGAGTTTAACCTTATGCTATCAAAACACATAAGTCCTTTCTAATAAAAGTGAATGGGACTAGAAGAATAGACAGGAATCAATTCCCAGGGTTCTAGCTTGTATAAAAGGTGATGTTGCTCACTGAGGCAGGGGACAGGAAAGAGGGTCAGGGAAGGCTGGGAAAGGGTAAAATTTCCATTTTGGATACGCTAAGTTTGACATGACTCTGAGAAATACAAAAGATGATATCAAGTAACCAACTGGACAGAAAGGTCTCCATGGTCTGAGGACAGGTCTCAGATGTACATTTGAGAGTCATCTGCACACAGGCAGGAATGGATGAGGTCACCAACTGATGGAGCACAGAAGGGGTCTAAGAGTCATCTTGAGAAAAGACAACCTTTAATAGCTTCAAAAAATCTAGACAGAGAAAGATCAACTTTCACAGAATTTTGAGAAGTGGTCCCCGAAAAATAAGAAACCAAGAGACTATTTTGAGGAAAGAGTAATTAATTAACAGTGTCAAATACAATTGAGAGGGCAAATAAGGCAGAAAAAGCCCACTGGATCTAGCAATATACAAGTCATTAGTGACCAACAGTTCTTTTTGTTAGAAACATCAAAAAATACCATTCATCAAAACACAACCCCAGATAGAAGACTTCTTATCTTTAATCCCACTGATTAGCTCATTTGCAAGCATTAAGTATCATTATGTTTTCAGGGGAGATTTTTGCAAACTCAAAAATTTATAAAATAGTTCGTATACATGTAAAACTTCCAATACAATGTGGCTATCTAAGACTGGCTATCCAAGAAAATAAGCACAGGAAAATCTGGGACAAATGTCAGGAAACTACACAACAGTGGTGGAAGCACAACCCTTGAATTATTTAACTCCTTGGCAGCAGAAGCCATTTTTCCTGGAGCTAAATCTATTGCCAGCAATGAAGATCCTGGGAATCTCTGGTATAAAGGATTAACAGACTGGCCCAAGCACTGGAAAATACATTGAAAGGAACAATCCAGTACTCGCTCAGAGGGATGAAATGACCTAATATCCCATGGCCAGACCTAAAAAGTAGTAGAGAGTGTAATAATAAGGACCTCTTTAACAATATAACATTACACTGTGAACTTCTATGATTTATCTCAGTTGCTAAAGAAATTCAAAACAAGAAAATTTCCTAGATTTACAAAACATTTTAATCAATCAGCGTTTATACTATCATTGATATTTGCAATTTAATCAAATCCTCTTGCTTTAAAAATCTTCCAACACTTTCATCCTAAGAGCTATTTATTTTAAACTGTACAAGGGCTGTACAGAAAAAATCCAGCCACAAATGTCTCTATTTTTCATATTACATGGCTGGATACTTTCCAGGCAGCCCTTTTAAGTATATCAATAGAGACTTAAAGTGTAAACATTAATAGAAACTTAAAAGCCAAATATAATATTTTAGATAGCAATTTCATGTTTTTATCAAACTGCTTGCTTCCTGATTTTAAAATGTGTTATAATCAGATATACATTGGTAGTATGCATAGCATTAATCATATTTTATTTTAGTGACAAACTTTATTTCCAAGAATGTTTTTGAGAACTTTAACTTGTCTTTGAAGACTTGACCACAGTTTACTTTATAGAATCTCATTCTCCACTTCACTAGTATAGAAAACAAAGTATTTAAAGGCAATTATTTTTCAAATACTACCAAAGTCAAGGGGATAAGGTACGTGAAAATATATTTCTTTAGTGCTTGCTTTGGCAGCACATATACTAAAATTAGAACAATACAGAGAAGATTAGCATGGCCCCTAAGCAAGGATGATATGCAAAATATATTTCTTTAAAGTTCTGTAAACAGTAAGGTAATGTGTACCAGATATCTTAAAATATTAGACTAAGCAGATGAAAATTTACGTGGTATTCATTAAGCATACCAATGTTCCTTGTTTTAAAAATAATTGTTATTATAATGTACATATTATTGGTGTGGATAAATAAATCAATTTATTACCAGTATCCTTTTCTACTAGCATATACAGAAAAAACGCCTTTTGACTTTGGACAAAGCAACTATTTAAAAGGAATGTTGTCGCAACTTTCCATTACAGACATTTGCTCTACAAATGCCCACCGTGGCCATGCAGCATGAGCAGCAGGCTCGGTTCCCAGCAATGCACTTATGCTCTGTGGCTTAGAGCCGTATTTCAGTGTGCTAACAGCAAGATGCTGCCTGCTCTACTTGTGGTCTAATACGCGAGGTGAAAAATCCACAGATACTTATTCCAAGCTCCTTTCTAACACCTTCCTTTTATGAACTTAGGAAGGAAGAAGGAAATACCAATGGAAATTTCATAAGAAAAGAATATTTACTTGAAAATAATTTCTTGATTGGTTTTGCTTACAATTTATATTTTAAAAGAAGCCTTTCAATGTCATTATGTTCCTCCTTGTCCCAAGAATTGACAGAGCACACATGAAAAGGATGACTCCCATAGACACCAAAATGGTTTCAGTGGAGGTGGAGCTGACAGCAGGAACTAAAAGACCTAAAGCACATAGAACTCAGCCTGAGATTTTTACATTTTACTTTTTACACATTACGTGGAAAAATTAAGAGACTTGTTTTAAGAATTTAGTCTTTGGGGGACATGAGTGATGACTATAGACTAGATTCAAAAGTCTTCCTCATCTATACACACCTGTCCACACTGAATAATCTGGGGTATAAACACTAGGAATGTAAGAGACTGGGTTCACAAATATATAGGTATAAAATACCATATTTAGTACATTTTATAACCATCCAAAAATTGCTCACTTCTAAAGTTATTATATTTTACAAACTCTTCTAACAAAAAGACATAGAAGGATGTATAGCCATTGTAAATTTTTTTCTGAAAAATCTGAGTGCTGAGTCATGCATGATTCTTCAACATACATGCCACAAGTATTATATCAGTGAAGTCAGATTATCTAGAGCCATGAAAGAATGCCAATTCTGTTGAGACTGATTAAATATTTATGTCATAGCTTTTCTATAGCAGAGCTGAGAAAATATACACACGATAAAAATGCTATATACAATCATAAGAATTGAAAATCCATCGAGGTCATTAAAAATAAGACCAAGTGTTCATATATTGAAATTATGCTAATTACTCAACATCAGAAGACCGTCTTAGAGTCATTTTTCAGTTGTGGTCATGGATATACACTGAAACATCCACATACCCTCACCCTTTCACCCACACGGGTGTGGTGACACACACTAAACCCACATCTGTAAGCTGGCAGGCAAGGATTACGGGTACTGTCTGTTACAATAATGTGGTCATCCTGAAATTGAAGCTCACTGGTGTAGGTGGGTGGAAATGAAAAGTCTGATCTTGGTCTCCCCAGCTCAATGCTCTCATCAGCCTAACTGATTGTTAGCCTTTTTGCCATAGTAACTGACAGACACACCAGAACACCTTTTCCTAGAGGAGAAGAGAGGCCATGTATTCCTTTGCCTCTGGGTCTTTGCACCTGCTGCCTACTACGGGGAGATGATCATTCCAGCTCCTTGTCCTTCTGGCAAACTTTTCCTCCTCCATTCTTGAAGTGTGACTCTTCTGGGAGGTGTTCCCGATTGCCTCAGGCACATCTGGTGCTTTCCCTTCTAGGTTCCCATTGTGCTTTGTGATCACTGCCAATATACAACTTAACAAAATGTATTTGTAATTGTCTTTATGTCCCTCTCTGTCCTCTCAACCATAACCTCTTTCAAGGCTGGTCCTGAATTTTTATTTTTGTTTCCCTAGCACCTAGCACAGTGTCTGGCATTAAAAAAGCAAAATATTTATTGATTCACTAGAGGAAAACTGACAAAAATTAATGACTCATATTCAATGATCCACAAGTTATCTTATTTATGAGAGTTTCTATGCATTTATATGACACTGACGATCACACGTTAGGCTGGGCTGGGATTCAGAGTCATAACCATAAACATGAAATTACTTCCTTCCTTAGGAGTGAGCAAAGGGCTATAAATCAGTGGCAAAAGGAACTTATACAATAATTTCTAAGGCCTACGCTGCTATTTAAAAAAAAAGTCTTAAAGAATCCCATGATTTTCCCACTTTGCAGAAGCACAAAAAATTCAACAGCTTTAATCACCTCCATGCACCAACCAAACAAAAACTATTTTCTTTCCATGGAATAGAGAACTGGTGCTACATGATTAACCTCAAAGCTGGCTATCCTGAAATAGTTCTGAAGACCTTACTAGCTTTATTTACTTTATTCATTTTATAAATTACTTCACATTATTTTGGATCAAAATTAGCAATGGTTGACCGACTTCTAGAACTAGATGCCTTATCAAAGGCTTCATAACCTTTTTAAGAGAAAAAGCATATAACCTGGATATAGGAGATGGGCAAGATGGGGGGGAGGGTATGAAAGCTATCAAGAAAGAAAAGGGGAAACTTATTGTGGAGAGAAAGACAGACCAATGTGCTTTTTGGTGATCATTCAGAGAAGGAGAAAACAGGATACAAGGAAGACCTGTATCACGATGGAAGGGACAAAAGTGCTTATTTATCTAGCATCTGAATAAACATTTATTAGTTCCTTGACGCTTCCCATCTCTATTTGGTATATAATCTATAACAAAACTAACCAATGGTTATCCACCAAGCAGTTTATAATCTAGTTTAAGATTTATGATATTAACATACTAAAAATTAAATAAGAAAACAACCTAAGATACATCACAATTTCATATATTTATAAACTGACAAAATCATAAATCTATGACAATCAGAAGTATAAGAATAAGGACAGAAGAGAGTGCTGTGGACTATAGAGAATTAAGTATCAGGATAAAAATATTAAGTACGTATCAGGGGTTGAACTGTATTGCCCCAAACAATTTATTGAAATCCTAACCCCTAGTACTCTAGGATGTCACCTTATTTGGAAATGGGGTTGTACAGACATAACTAGTTGAGATGAAGTTATCCTGGAGTAGAGTGGACACTTAATTCAACATGACTGGTGTGGTTATAAGACAGACAGACACACAGACAGACACACATAGGAAGAAGATGGCCATGTGATGACAGAGGAGCGATTAGAGTCATGCATCTGCAAGCCAAGGATTGACAGCACACACCAGAAGCTAAAAAAGGAAAGGAAGCCTTCTCCTCAACAAATTTCAGAGGACGCATGACCCGCCGGCATCTTCATTTTGGACTTCTGGTCTCCAGAACTGTGAGATGGTGAATTTCCATTGTTTTAAGCGCCCAGGGTGTGGTGCTTCATTACAGCAGCTCTAGGAAACTAGGATAAAGTGGGCAGATGTGTCCATTCAATTGGAAATGAGGCGAAAAGGATGTGGTACAGTCATTATGACACCCTCCCTGAGGGCTCAGTGGACTGTCCCTGCAGCTGAGGTAAGTGGACTAGATAAACGGGGAAGCATTTGGTTGGCAGCTGAGGTGACAACAGCAGCAGCGGACAGGTCTTTCTGTTCCCTTCCATTTCATCATCACTTCCATTTCAAAATGGAGGACCCAAAACAGGAAGAAAACTTAAATATCATCTGTTTGTTCTCAAGCATTTCCTTGCCACCGTCTACAACTTTCAAGAGGCTGGCTCTACAGGCTCTCTTTTTCTTCCCAATCTAAAAAGCATGTGGGCATGCAAGAGAATTAAAGGGATATTCAGAGTTAACTTTGAATCTATTCTGATTTATTTTATAAAAGAAACAATTACTCTGTCATTAGAAATGAATGACCCGCAAGATACTTCATACCTCCTTAAATAGGACTTCCCTGACCAGCCAATATAAAGAAGTTTTCCTGTCACTATCACCTCACAGGTGTTCAATTCCACTTGCGTCAAATCCCCTAGTTCATCTGTATACTCGCCTATTATCTGTGTCCCTACTCAGCAAGCTCCAAACTGTCTGGTCTAGACAGAAAGAGAAGGGGAAGAGAAAAGTCCATTAACACAGTACAGCATCATATTAAAGAGCCATGAATACATGACACTGGGTGGGAAGAATGGCGGCAGAGATGGGGAGACCCAAACTTAAGTGAGGGCACAGGAAAAAAATGGTCTCAGAGGAAGTGACAGCTGGGCTGAGACCTAAAAGATGAGCAGAAAGAGTAGCTAAAAATATAATCTCTAACTTGGTATTCATTAAGAACAGTATTAGAACAACTCAAAATTAAAATTAAAAATGTTCTTTCACATTCAAGCCAGGCATTTTAAATATTCCTGATAACTTCTTAGAGTACTTCAGTAGTTTCCAAGAACTTGTGATGTACCTTAAATAAAGGAACAAAGGGCCTTAATCATTCCTAAAATGATAAGAACATCCTTTTCTGTCTTCCAATAACGCCCTTTCATTCAATGTGATTTCGTTACAATGTTGATGAGATGCCCTAGGAACATACCTCATTTAAATCAATTAGCCTATAGTAAAATGGGTTTCCTTATACGTCATTTTAGCTTAAAGTCGCAGAACCTATCCACAATGTTAAGTGAGGACTTAACTGTACGTGTGGTATAATCAAAATCCGCTGCACAACATTTTTTTCTCCAGAAAGGAGAGCAATTTTTCCTTCACACTTCAACTGTGTGTAGGTGCTGACTTATTTTAAATCCAAGTGATTCTGGCTGTTTGCAGCATAATTTTTCACTTAAAATAAGCTTTGATGTTTATAATCTATCATTTCAACATTAAATCGATTTATAAAGGTAAAAACGTGGCTTTAATAATATACAGTTGTGGCTTCTGTGTTTCAGATGGTAATCATCTCAAGACAGACCACCATCAGAGCAGAAATCTGGAGGAGAAACAAATGGGGCAGAGACAAGGATGCTCATATCCTCTTCAAGTTACAAGGCTGAAGCCCAGAGTACAAGTGGAAGGAAGAATGTTTCATGATGGCCCTGTACCTATGATGATTAGGCCAATCCCTCAAAGAAGTTCAAATATGTTTGCCAATTTTATCATTCTCCTTTGATTAAATTTCTCTTTTATCCATCATTAGTTCTAACAGGTGGTAAATAGGGCACTGTTGATGAAAGGCTCATCTCCATGAATTATTTTTAAAAATCACCAGTGTGGCTGCAATTGCCAAATTCAATGGAGAAAGGATAATCGTTTTGACAAATGTTGTTGGAATGATTACATATCCACGTGCAAAAAAAAAATGAACATTGATACATACTTTGTACCAACCACACACAAAAATTAATTCAAAATGAATTACAGACCTAACAGTGAAATCTGAAATTACAAAAGTTCTAGAAGAAAACACAAGAGAAAATTTTTGTGGTCTTAGGTTAGGCAAAGAGTTCTTAGATATCAAAAGTATAATTCATAAAAGAAAAAAATTAATTGGACTTCATCAAAATAAAAAATTTCTGCTCTTTGAAAGATGTTATTACAAAGACGAGTCACTGACTGGCTTTGCAAAATACCTAACTATAAAAGGACTTCTATCCAAAATACATAAAGAATGCCTAAAAGCAAAAAAAAGAAGAAGAAGAACCACCTAAACAACCCAATATAAAAAGGACAGAGGTATATAAAGATATCTCAACCCAAGAAATTACACAGATGACAAAAGAGCACATGAAAGGATGGTCACCATTATGAGTCCTTCGGGAAATGCAAATAGAAAGCATAATGAAATACCACTACGTATCTATTAGAATGGCTTTTATAAAAGATAACAGTAACTGTTGACGAGGACACAGGGTAACTGGAATGTTCATACATTGCTAGCAGAAATGCAAAATAGTACAGTTACTTCAGAAAGGAATTTGACAGTTTCTTATGGAGTTAAACATATTTGTATACTTACCATATGACCCCAAAATACTATTCCTAAGCATTTACCCAAGAGAAATGAAAACTTAGGTTTCACAAAACTTTCAATACAAAAATTTATAGCAGTTTCATGCATAATTGCCCCCAAATGAAAACAATTCAAATGTCCTGCAACTGGTAAATGGATGAATTGTGCTATCTATATAACAGAATACTACTCTGTAATAAAAAGAAACAGTAACAACAACATGGATACACCTCTACACTCAAAAGACTACCTATTGTATGATTTCAGCTACATGACAATCTGGAAAAGAAAAATCTATAGAAACAGAATGGGGCTCAGAGGACTATGAGGGCGTAACTACAGAGTTGTACAAGGGAATCTTTAGGAAGATGAAACTTTTCTTTATTGTGGTTGTAGTGGTAATACTCTACCATATGTTTGTCAATGCAAAGAACTATACACTAAAAAGGGAAATTTTCTGCATACAGTAAAACAAAATTTATAGTCCTAAAAAAGGTAAAATGGGAATCACCTATGGTGACACATTAACCCTTGCTAGTCAAATAAACCAACTGTATTCAAGGGAAGGAGAAAATGAGGTTATAGATTCTAAACTCAGTTCTACATATACAGTTCAAGCACAGACTACTCGTTTTAGCAAAAACCTTTAATAGCAAGCCCTTTATAATCTCTGCACACTTTTAAAAGTTTCTTACTGCATGCCATCATTAAAAATGTCTTACTAGTCTCAACAGTTCTACTATCAGAGATATAGGAACAACAGTCTTTTCTGCAATGACAGAAACTTAACATCTCACCCAAAACAAACTACAGTGAAGTTAGGTAAGTTATCAAGAAAAGCTTACCACACCCTAAGAACTACAGCAATAGCTCATTCCACATCACTCCATGTACTAGCCCAAAACAAATAAAAAGCTTATTAGCGAAGAATTATTTCTAGAGGTCTTAATGGAAGTCAGAGGAAATAGTCAATGAAACACTAAATATTTAATTCAAAACACTCACTATACTTGGTTTGGTAGCCTGAGACATATGCCTTATAATTAATAAAACAGATTTTCTTCATAAGAATCTACATTCTATCTGGTAACAGATAAAATTCTGTAGAAGGGAGAAAACAACAGAGAATAAATAACAGAACCAAGTAGAAAAACTCAATACTTATGAGTAGAAATAAATAAAAGACAAAAGAGAATGTTTCTATATCACAAATACAGCAGTCCCCCTTCATCTCTAGGGGATACATTTCAAGACCTCCAGGAGATGCCTGTGGATTGTACCAAACCCTATATATGAGGGCTGTCCAGAAAGTATCCAGCCATGTAATATGAATAATAAAGGCATTTACGGCTGGATACTTAACAACTGACAGCCCTTGTATACTATGTTTTTTTCTATACATACATACATACCTTTGCTAAAGTTTAATTTAAAAATTAGGCACAGTAAGAGATTAACAACAATAAAAGAGAACAATTATAACAATACACTGTAACAAAAGTTATAGGAATGTCATTTCTCTCTCAAAATAGCTTATTGTACTGTCCTCACCCTTCTACTATTGACTTTCCAATGACACAGCTATTAAGTGACAAACAGGCAGGTAGCATATACAGCACGAATATACGCTAGACAAGGGGATGATTCACATCCCGGGGGGACAAAGCCAGGGTGAGATTTCATCATGTTCCTCAAAACTGTACAATTTAAAACTTATGAATTGTTTACCTCTGAAATTTTCCATTTAATATTTTCAGACCACAGCTGCCTGCAGACAAGGGAGCACTACTGTATATGGAAATGCAGTTTAAACAGCCAAATGTACCTATTATTTATTTTTAAAAACTGACTTTACTGATACTAAAAGAATGCTTTTATTCTAATATATGATATCTTTTAGACAGAACACCTTAGAATAACATACTGCCTTTTGAGAAGATTAAGAAACCTTGAGATTAAACTCATTATTTCATGATTTAAAGTATTTTCTAATTTTCACCATAGTTACTTATTCATGGAGGCATGTATGTATGAATGCATTCAAAGCAGTGATATCCTTTCTTCAAATGAAATCTGATGTGAAAGTGCAACATGTAAACCAGATAACAGTATAGCAGAGCTGTCAACCACCAAGAAAGACAAGTCATGCACAGGAGAAAAAAACAAAAATCAGAGTCACAGAATCGTCAACTTGGGAGAGACTTCATTTAATGTTCTATGGTGCCTCCAAATGTCACAGCCACTGTAGAATAGCTTAAATCAGTTATTTCAGTCCTAAGGTCAAGGCAAAACATAGGTAACAGTTAACTGAAATATAGGAAATAGCTATAACACCTCTTTTAGTTATTATGATAGCATCTGCATGCCACTTTGCAAAACAGCAAGGTGGTGTGAATCTATGTGTCTGGTTCCTCTGAATTAGTGGCAGTGTAGATCCAACTCTAATGACATAAACAGACATTAAAAATGCCTCATGCTGTAGCAGCTCATTCAGAGTGAAAAATTACCAAAAGAACCTTAGTGAAAATCTAAATACAGTGGCACTAATAGTCTTGAAGAAGGCCACATCAACATGATTCCTAAAAGTGATAGTGTCTGTATTTAATTTTACTTCCGCTAACAGAAAAAGGAATGAGTTTGCAGACCAGAAAACTTCAGAAGTAAACGTTCATTGACATAAAGAGTAATTCTTCTGTAACAGGCAGTTCTATATACTTTTCAAAGTTCTTCATCCTTGCCAACCTATTGAAGTTTTTAGTTACACATGTAATTTTCCTGTTCCCCTACCTTTACCTGTTGAAATCTCATTCAACCTTGAAGATCTCAATTCAATGCCATGGGCTTCATGAAGGCATCCATTTTATCTGAGGTTAGAATCACTCCCCCACAATTCCTTCTGTCTTCCAATAGCACTTGGTACAATGTATCACTTCCATTTTATATTACAGTAGGCCACAAAGAAATCATACTGGATTGAAACTCAACTTCTTATTCCTAAACTGCAACTTTCACATTTTTTTCAGTACACAAAATGCTTAGAAGTTGTAGGAATTAAGGACTCATATAGTGTAAAGATGGATTCACTGGTTATTTAGCATCAACATCCAAGAATGTACTTTTCCCAGAACAGTTGAATTTTTTTAAAATCCCCTATTGCTTCATGAAATAGCTCCTCTCACTCCAAACACCACATTAGTAACATTTTAATTCAGTCCAAAAATATTTACTAAAACCTACCTTGTAAACGTACCGTGCCAGGTACCTAAGAATAGAAAAATAAATCAAGGCTAGTTGCTCCCCTAGATGCAGAAGCTGTATACTCTGGTGTCAGGTTACACTGCTTATTTAACCCAATTGCTGCGACATTCGGGTACATCTGAGTGAATATTTCCATCCGCTGATTGCAGTGGTCAAGTTTACTCCACGAGCTCAAATACTTTTCTCCCTTTACAGGATTTTTAAGTGTTTTCCTGTGGCTTGCACCATTGACAACAAAGTTGTTTTTTGTATGCCATATTGTGTAACATTCTGTAATAAATTTTTTTTGATCCTCCATGCCATTAGATTCTAATCTATACTTAAATCTAATTGATGCCACTTAGCATGTTTTGAGTATTTTTTGCTAAAATTCAATGTAACAGTAATTTCACTACCATATAACAAAAATTTAAAATAAAAATGTCATCAAAATGTTATCATTAAATGCATACAATAGTCAAAACAACAACTTTTTATATTTTGTGGCTTTTGATACATTTTGGAAAACCAAAAAAAAACTTGAAGTCTATTAATGCAGTGAAAGGGTTAAGGATTTCTAGTCAATCTCCCCCTAAGGGCCTTTAACTTGCCCAGGAAACCACTGCTACTTCACTACCACAGTATGGCAGTTATGCTAATAATCCTTTCTAGTTTCCTATTTTCCAATGATTAGAAAAACGTACTTGGTGGAGCAGGGGCTGTGGGTTGTCCCCAGTGAGCTATTTCTATACTAACAGATTTTTTAGTGGGACACACGGCTGCAGTGAATAAAAGCGACATTTCTCAGCTTCTGCTGCTAAATGTGGTTATGTGACTAAATTCTGTCTCACCAGACCTAAGTATCTTGTGGCAGCTTCTGGGAACCCACCTTAAGCGTCACCTGGTGCCTTGTCTCACCTTTTATTCTTTATCTCCTCAATCCTGCGGCTTGAACGCAAATGCTGACTGGGGCCATAACAAGGAATATCAGACCCTAGGGACAGTGGAGGTACACCAAAAGGAGTTTATCCAAAGATGTCCGTGCCCTAATCCGTGGAACCTGTGAATAAGTTACAAGTCAAAAGGGAATTTGCAGATGTAATTAAGACTCCAGATATTAAGATAGGAAGATTATCCTGAACTATATAGATACGCACAATCTAATCATATGAGCCCTTAAAAGCAGAGGACTTTCTCTGGCTAGAGTCAGAGAGATGTAGCAGGAAGATAAATCAGGGAGAGTCCAAGCTTGAGAAGCACTTGATGTGCCACTGGACTTTAGGAGCCTACACACAAGGACCAAAGGGAGGCTTCTCGGAGCTAATAGCAGCCCCCAGCTGAGTGCCAGGCAACAAGGACCTCAGTTCTACCATCACAAGGAACCAGGTTCTGCCAACAACCCAGAGCCTAAGCAGACTCCTCCCAGTGTCCTGGTCAGAGCCATGCAGGTCAACAACTTGGTCTTGGCCTTGTGAAGCCTAGAGAGAGAAACCAGCTGAACCTCAGCAGAGTTCTGACCTACAGAACTGTGAGATGATAATTTGTGTTGTTTTGGCAGTTAAGTCTGCGGTGGTTTGTTCTAGCAGCTAAAGGAAACTAGTACAGACTTTCCGGAGCAGAGGCTCCTTATCGGCCCTTGAGGGCCTGCTGTGGACTTTCACCTGGAAAAAAAAAATGCTTTCTTCTTTCAGCTGTTAGGGTTTTCAGTTTTCCAGTTACTCACAGCTGAACTGATACACTTGATAAAGTCCTTTACCATTATCAACACCTAAAGAATAACAGAGGCTAAAGTGAAATACTACTTCAAGCTATGAATACTTTTTATATATGTGTAATGATAATAGTTAGACAGCCTTTAATAAGGTTTATTTTCACTTTTTCAGTTGCAACAGAGACTATGTGTTGCCTCAAACTTTATAACACTTAGCAAATGACCCAATTTTAAGAGAGTCTAACAAACAAACAGCATAAGATTACATTGCTACCAGTGTCCAGACCAATCAGGTTTAGTCATTACTTAGGGAATAGAATACAATAAGGTCAAGATACCTCAGCAAAACAGGTGCAAGTACTTCAGTAAAAAGAAAAGCTCAATTGCAAGTAAGTAGTACATATCACTGTGAAAGAAAAATACATTTATCGCTTCAGAAAATGCTTAAAATCTTTCAATTGTCACAAAATACTTCATTTTGTAATTGGAATATAAAAACATAAGGGCAGAAAATCCTCACACTGTCCTTTTTTCTTCATAAGGAACTGAAGAAAAACAAACAAAACTTAAGCTAATCCAATCTTCATTTTAACATGGGACCTTTGATTTCTAGATATATAAAGAGTGCAAAATTTGTGTAAAATACTTGGTAATTTAGTTACTTTTTTGTTGCTCTGGAATGTATTATTCACATTTCAGTTATCACTTTTGGATAATCTGAAAATTAAAACCTTTTAAAACCTATCCGAACTTCCAGTTCTCCCTTTATGTGAGGGTGGTCTGTGAAACAGCCATTAATACACAAATGAAAAAAATAGATAAACAGCCATTCTCAGTCATGTGTATTTCAGAACTGCTTCAGTGTGATCAAGTATACCCCATTTTAAGAAAACCAGTACGTACAAAGAATAGTTTTAGAAGTAGTGAGACTCGGAAATAGGCAGGAATGAATTCTAAGAGCTAATCAGCAATGAATGAGAAATAAAAATAAAGCCTTTAAAAAAATAATGTAAATAAACAGGAAAATGTGAACTGGTTGCCCCCAAAGGCAATTAAGCAGGGGCTAGAGTGTGTCTGAGGTGACGGAAGAACACGGCACGTACACCAAGTACAGCTGGATGTGTTCAAACAGGTCTTCTATTTGTTAATAATCACTTATGAAAAGCAAAGTGAACCGAGGAGTCAGTGATCACTCATTCTGAAGTTGCTCTTCCCCAGAAAACTATGAACAAATTTCCCTGCTACTTAATGAAGCGCAAGACACACCTGAGATCTGGGAGCAGTGGAACTTGATTGCCTCCTGAGGAGAGGAAAATCAATCCCCCTGCAGCTGCTCATTCTGAACATCCTCATGCCAAATTTTACCAACCAAATTATCCCTAAAGGTGTCCTGACTGTGACCCCCAGGATCTCTTCAGGGGACAGAACCAAAAGGACAACTACAAACAAATGTATGTGAAGGGTTTTGAGGACCATAAATAATAGTAATAGTCTCTCAGAATCAAGTCTGCCATTTTCCCATGTTTCATATTTGGAGAGGAGTTAGATATCTAACACTTAAATACGCTACTCACTGTTGTAAATGATTTTCATAGTTTTACTGATTTACTTACTCCTCGCAATAACCCTACCAAATAGGAACTACTGTATTCTCATTCACATTTTATAGGTGAGGTAATGTACACACAGAAAGCTGAGTGACTTGCCCAAGGTGACACAGCTAGCAAGAGGCAGAGGTGGGGTCTCACTCCAGTGTAACTATCATATACTATCTTTCATGCGTGCACAGGATTTTCTTTCCAGAGCTACATATGTTCATATGTACAAACAACTTAGATGTCCAAATATAGGCATTCTCAATTTTACTGGATAAATTCAATGACATTCTGAAGCCATCATGTTATAGAAATCTCTCTCTGAACATAGCTGACACACACACACACACAGAAAATGCCTACAAACTTTATATATGCTTCAGCCTGTTTTTATGAAAACATATACTACCTATATGAAGAGAAAATTACCTGGCGTATTACACCACCAAGGCCTTAGTCTAAAGATTACTTGGAAGTGGGCACTGGCACTATGGCTGTCTTTAAGCTTGTTTATATTTTCTATAATGAGTCCATGTTCCTTTTGTTTTTTAACTGAGTTATTTTTTTTTGCATAACCGTTTATTCCACAAATATTTATGCACCAGGCATTGTTAGAAACACTTGGGATACATTCATTAACAATACCAAGATCCCTGTCCCTTTGGTGATAACATGATAAGAGAAGAGAAACATACACAGTAGAAATTCTTGCTTTCCTTTCACCCCATAACCATTTCATCACTTTCTTGTGCATCCTTCCAGAGTTTCTGCAGGTAAACAAGGACAAATGCAAATATATGTTATTTATCCCCTTACTTACACTAATCACATACTACACATATTATTGCGTGCCTTTCTTTTTATACATAAATATCTTGGAGAGTCTTCTAGTCTTCTACGTGTAACCTTACTCTTTTTTTATAGATGCACACTGTCTGTTTTATCAGTGTATCATATTTATTTAAGTAAGTCCCTATTAATGGATACTTGAGTTGTTTCTAACCACTATTTGCTATTATTAAAAAATACTGCCAAAATAAACTTGAACATTACCATTTTGCACAAATTCAGGTATGACTATTATTAGGTCACATATTTGGAGTCTTGGTAGATGCTGCCAGATTGTTCTTCACAGGGGTTGTACCAATATACTCCCACCAGCCAAGTCTGAGAGCATATGTAATCACACAAAAAGACTTTTCTAATCTGATAGGTGAAAAATGGCATCTCAGTGAAGTTTTACATGTCATTTTTATTGGAGTAAAATTGAGCATTTTAAAATACATTAAGGGCTATTTGGTACCCTTTTATGAAACCCTGAAAATTATGAAGTTTGTAAATATATCATTTTAGGCAAACTGGTGTCTACTGTCAGGGTGTCTACAAGCAGCTGTGGGCCTGGCTTGAATGCAATTCGGTATTATTTTTTCCCTTTCGAGAAAATACCAGGAAAGTGAATAGCCAGAATTAGACTATGAGGACAATGACTGTCTTATTAGTTCCCCTAAGCCTAGCACAGAGCCTGCTGCACCACAGGTGACCAATAAAATGTTCATGTATAAAAATAGGTACCAAAAAGATGTTTCCTCTGGAAGTTTATAGCACAACAGCACCACCAAGGGGAGCTTTAGATAAAGCATCCCCCACCCATCCAATTTCCTCCAGCCAGATCTCTAAGTCACAACACACTCACAATCAGGTTCCAGCAGCATGACCGCTGTATAAATGCCACTTTCAAACAATCTTGGAGCTCCACCCTCCAAATGTAATGCTGCCCCTCAACTGCTCTCATACAGAACTTCTGGGGCTGCCATTGTCAGAGTGACCATCTGGCCAGTGACACTGGATGAGACAGACATTTCCTCAGCCCAGGATCTGGCCAGTATTAACCACTCAGTGACCAGCAATTGCAACAACATGAGCAGTCACAACACAGGAACTTGGCCCACTTGTTATAAGTAAAGACACCATTACTGGAAAGTGGGCATTTCCTTCTAAACAAAACAAACTGATACAGGCAGAAGTCGGGGAGAGAACTTTTAGGTCACATGTAAATTCAACAAGGGCAAGAAAAATGCAAAGATAGCATTTGAATGAATACAGCTGAACTTTGTATTTTGAATAGAAATCCAGACGTTTATCCGAAGCCTAGAATTTTAGAATGAAAGTAGTTGTTCATCTTCCTGCTATAATAGGTAATAATTTATGACACGGTCTTGTGTCAGCTAGTATCCAAAGATCACCACAAATGAACCAAGCTTCACAACATTCATGTCCTTTTGTGGTCCCTTCCTCTTGAATCTGGGTTGGTCCTGTGACCTGCTTTTGACAAATAAAATGTGGTGAAAGCAATACTCTGGGATAGCTGAGCTGGGTCCAAAAAAAGCCTTATATTTTCTGTCACACTTGGATGTTCCTTCTTGGGAGCATCTCTCTTGGGAACTCGTGGGAAGATCAAGCTTCAGGGGCAGGTCACGTGGGAATAAATGAGGCACTCCAGTGAATATCTCAACAGACCTCCCAGTTCATCTGGTATCAACTGCCAGCCATGAGAATGGGTGACACTGTACATGCAACTCAGCTGCTGTCTGACTGCAAGCATGAAAAGGACCTCAAGTGAGCATCGCCCAGCTAAGTGATCAATCCACTGTGAGAGATAATTATAAATTGCTTTTTTAAGCCACTAAGCTTTAGGGTGGTTTGTTACATAGCAATAGACAAACTAGAACAAATGTGTTTTATAGCCACACCCAGGCAAAATAAACAATAATCTTATAAGACAATTTAGTACAGTAGCATTCTCATGACTTTTAAAAAGAGAAAGACCAAGAGCTCTTATAGGGAATAAATGTGATTTATATATTCTGCATATCCCCTTTCTCTTCCAACCCCTGATAACCATGTTTTCAATAAATATTTATTAAATGGAAGCATGAATAATACAAACATAGCTAACTATTGATTATATTGATGGAAGGAAGTAAGGGTATAATTAATTCAGAAATAGTAGATACTTAGAAGTATATACAGTGAACTCTGTAATACAGATGCTCACATTCACTCTCTCTACCCTATCTTCTTAAAGGGCATTAGAACAGTTCTTCAACTTATCTTAGGGCACCTTTAGAATCTTTAAAACATTACTGGGGACCCCAAACCACTTTTTAATCTGTGGGTTATACCTATACACTTTAACTGATGGTGTAGTGGCTAGGCTTCAGAGCTGTTATTGCTACAGCCTGGGTTCGATTCCCAGCCAGGGAACTACCCACATAAAAAACAATAACAAAAACAAACAAACAAACAAAAACAGAAATAAAACTGAGAAAAATCTAAAATACTTATGAATTCATTTAAAAATAATAATGAACACATTACATGTTAACATAAATAACATTTAATGAAAAACAACTCCTTTTCAAAACAAAACAAAAACATGTCTGAAGAGGAGCATTATTTTCTATTTCCTACAAATCTTTTTACTGCCTGGCTCAACAGAAAATAGATCCTTATTCCTGCTTCTTCAAGTCAATCTTGTTTTAGTTGAAGCATATGAAGAAAATGCAGCCTTATAATATATGTACTTGGAAAAGGCAAGAGTATTTTAATGCCCTTTACTGTAGATGTTCTTCCTTGAAATTACAATAAAACTCAAGAGGTAATTTCTTAAAGATTAGTTAAAATGTGTAATTGGAAACCATAATAAAAACCTTTTTGAGTCTGTTGCATTAAGATCCCTTAGTCTATCTTGTACTTTCAATGAAATCTTTTCACTCATGCCAAATTTTTTAACTTCATGGCTTGGTCATTTGAAAACTAAAGTAAACTCCCCGTTAACCAGAACTAAAGCAACCAGCACTCTCAAGACTGCCAGTAGCTTGAGATTTTTGCTGGTTGCTTGAGTTCCAGTTAGCGGAGAGTCTACTTACACATCTGGCATCTACCAATCTCCACTGGATGCTGGTTAACTGAGAGTCTACTCTATTGATTCACTGAGTTATACAGATCTTCCAAATATTGATACGTTTCATCATACACTATCCAAAAAAAATGTCACACTTATTATTATCCTTATTGATCTCATTACAAAATTATTTATTAATTACTGGGAAACTCATGGTACCAATGGAAGTTTTTTTCTTCCTAATTTTTGTCTGTAAGTTCCAATTTTACCTTTGACAACCAAGAGGTGACAGGTTCACTTTATTTTCAGGAAAATGCCTGCCAAGTCTAAATAACCACAGGTTGTCATTTGTTTTTTCACCATCAAAAAAGTAGCTAGTTAGAGCTCACAACTCAATCGTACATATATGCTTTTTCTCAAGGCAACCACTGCAGCTTCATATGCAGTGTTTTATGTGAACTTCCAGTTTTACCCCACAAATATTAAAGACACTTATTCCAAGGTCAAGATTTATTACAACTAATCATTTTTACTGTTTCATCAAGAACATTCTTAAATGAAAGTGTTTTTTCCCACTGCAAGTGTATGGTTATAGAAAACACAGTCACTACTAGTATAGTTTGGTGTCACTCCCTTGATTTATGCTACAGTACCAGCAGTTTTACCCCAACTTTGCTTTTACAGCACAGGCGCAAATGTCAGCACAGTGAAAATGGTACATGGTGTCTTATTATGAAAACACCTTAAACCCCATGAAACCGCTGGTCTGTGGACCACATTTAGAGAAACTCCGTATTGGTGTGATCTTAGAGAAAGGACTGGGGAACACCATGGAAGAGACATTCCACTCGTTCATAACTGAGAAATCGGGTTTAAAGTGGTTGACACTTTTTCACTATTTACCAATGTCAGGTCTGCCATAAAAAGAATACTCCTAGGCTAAGGTCACAAGTAGATTCCAACTTCAACTCCACTACACTATGAGCCATCTGATCTTGAATAGGTTTCACAGTCTCTCTGAACCTCAGTTTCCTCATATAAGAAAACAGAAACTATTAATACATACTTCATATAAGGGTAGGCTGACCAGACATACCATTTGAAACAGGACAGAAAACAATGGTACTGCCCGTTTCAAATGGTACTGTACAGTCAGCCTACTGACACTTTGAATTTAGCCCAGTGAGACCAGGCTGACCACACTGTTTGAAATGGGACAGTACCACTGTTTTCTGTCTACGTCTGGTCAGCCTATTAAGGCTGTAATCACAATTAAATCGACAGTCTCAATATAACAGTGACTAGCACTCTGTGTGACAACAGAGTAAATCTTGAACTGAATTGGATTCTAAATGACTAAGAACCCAAAGTATGGCTAATGCCCGTGTTTTAGATGATAGTGGTAACACCAATTTTTTTTTTCTCCACTTGTGGAGGGACAAAATCAAAGTAGATCCTCATGAAAAGTTATTTACATAATGTAATTTTGATAGATGAAAGGATGTCAGAAATTGTTTTAAAATAGTACAGAGTAGGGAGGAAAAGATGGGGATACAAACAAAATTAAGTTGGTCAGGAATTGATAAATTTGCTATGTGATGGGAACCTAAAGGTTCACTATAGTATTCTCTTTAAATATGTTTTGAGTTTTAAAAATTAAAAAGGAAAAAAGGATCACATTTGAAAAGCGTCTAAGTGATACTTAAAAGTCTATCTCCTGACTCTGGGTAATTTAACAACGTACAAATTCATACATAGGTTCACAAAGTCACCTTGTATGCTGGTAGTTAGTTAACTGTCTTCCCACCACAACACATACCACACATTTTCTTCACCCCCTCCTATCCCATTTTAAACGAAAACTACTGATTTAATGTACATGAAGTCAAACTAAATTTTAAAGTAATTTCAGAATTCCAATCAGCTGACAACTATAATACAAACTCAGAAAAATTTTCTGAGTAACAAATTAAAATCAGACTAAGGTCAGCATGGCACATTGCTTTTGTAGTAGTTTTAATAATAATAATAATAATAATTATTATTATTATTATTATTATTATTATTATTATTATTATTTTGGTTGGTTCCCTGGCTGGGAATTGAACCCGGCTGCGGCGGTGAGAGCACCGAAGCCTAGCCACTACACCACCAGGGAACCCCCGCCACCCCGCCGTTCTTATTTTAATATATTTATTTTTTACCACCTTCTTGTGGCAGTTAAATTAAGAGTCATTTTGTGAGTCGTTCTGAAAGTACTGGAAAGGGACCTCTATTTATACACCTGAAATCTTACCTAAGGTTTCTAAAGGAAGTTTAGGGAAGGACTGAGAACCAGGTAGACGGAGAAAAGAAACGGCTCCCTTATCTCCAATTTCAAAGGGGCAACTACTCATGTTTTAAGATATAACTCAAATATCACCACACCGGTGAAGCCTTCAGTGACACTCAGGTAAGCTGTCTGCCTTCCCCATCACACTCTTTGCATTGCACCACACGTGGTGTTCAATGTTACCAATCTGACTCCGCTATGTGAAACTTCTCTGAAGGTGGGGCATGAATGTATCATGTGAATCTTCAATGATGCCTGTCTGACACAAGGCAATCATGTAGAAAATATTTAATAAATGATTAAATTACCCCGAAACATATACCTTGTTTAAAAGCTTATATATTTGTTTATATAATCACAATCATATTATAAAATACTTTGTGAAGAAAAACATTATTAGAACCTGTTGGTTACTGGAGTTTCTTAGGAAGTCCATTTAGAATCCCAGTGATTTACTGGGTGAATCTAACTAGGAAATCTGTAATGATGTACCACAGTACCATTACTATGTTCGCATTAGGTAATAAATAATGAGTTGTATATACTTCTGAAACCAGGATTAATACGTTCATGAAAGTTTATTAAGTAATAATATCAGTGTTCTCATGTTGCAATACGATCGTCATGTGTGACTAATGAAGGTCAGAAAAAAAGGCACATTTTAGATGGAAAAACAGCACCAAAGCAATGTCACACTAGGTTCCCATAGTAGTTCTCAAACCCAGAAGGTCCCTCAGATCTTTTTCAACTAGGGTTCCTATGAAGGTGTAAATTTCGTCATCAATTAATCTCTCCCCTATGCGTTCTCCCATTGGAAAGTGCTATCTACGTACCACCCTTGGGAGAAGTGGAAATCTTCACACATCTCATTTTCCATGGGACTTGACTTTCTCATGTGCACAGGAAAGTTGACAAGGACTCACTCAAGGCACGACGTAAAATGAAAATGTCTAAAGTACACAATTATTTCCATGCTTTTAGTTTAAAATTTTGTTTATAAAAAGCATTTGACAATGGAAGGTAGTACAGTATTACGGATGAAGGACAGATGAAGGTCTAAGTCCCAGCATTGTCCAGCAAGATGACCTTAGATAAATTACTTCTCTGAGATTTAGTTTTTTCACTATAAAATGGAAATAATAATACCCATACCATCAGATAACATGAATAACACTGTATAGGACCCAATATGTAGCATATGGCATATACAAGCTGTACAAAAAAAAAAAGGGTAGTCTGTATGGCTTGCTGTTTCCTCCTCACCTACAGTCAGTAGACTTTAACTATTTTAATCCATTAGTGTGTCAGAACTTCATCATTCCTTCAAATACCTACTGAGCCACATAAATAAGACATGGTGTTCTCTGTCCTCTGTTATAACAAACATTTTTTTCCCTCTGAAATTACTAGGAGATTGCTATTCAAAAGACTGTATTTCAAGTGCTTTAGAAACAACTGTCATTTATTCCTCATAGCAGACATAAGAGGATATTCCCGTTTTGTAAATGAGGACACTGAGGCATATAAAAATAAATGTTAAATGCTCAGAACACCCATTAATATTTGTGATAGGGAGTATTTGTTTACCTACCTTTTCAGCAGCTACCGTTTCCCAGCTACCCTTTTCTCTCTTCAGGAAGTGTCCTCTCTTCCCTCGTTTGACCCCATCCCTGGGACATCTGATTCTGCATGTTTTTACACCGGAAACGTGAATTCTTTAAAATCTCTTTACCTTTCTATTGACTCCCAGTTCTCCTGTGACCCCAACCCTATTTCTCTGTCTTGGAAAAGGTGCTTTTTCACAAAGAACATGAAGCAATAACAATTCATCAGGAAGGAAACTCCTTTACTAAGTCACATCATTTCTGTTCTCTGGTCTTAGCATTTTATAACATATCAGGTATCACAATTATGTTAAAAGGCCGGGACACGAGCATACCCCTTTTCTCTTTTGTTCTGGGAAAAAACCCATACAAGGAGTTGGGAGACTCGATTTCCATATCTGCTTCTGCAGTAGTATTCACTTGGGCTGGCCACATAAAAACTCTAGGTTTCAATATTTCCACATGTTAAGTGTGCAAACTTGTTTGAGATGTTCTTGAAAGGTCCTTCCAAACCTGTAATTTTATGATTTGTGTTGAAAACAAAACTATTCTGGCTATGTCAAAGACAATCAGAAAGAAGGCTTTCAGGGTTGTGTTAATGATATTGACGCCTGAGCAGGAGATTTATTATGACACATGGACAAAGCAAAGACCTGTGAGGCCATTCAACCCTTTACTTCTTTTATGATACATAAATCCAATGTATTAGCAAGTGAGATATAAAACCGAGAGTAGTATCAATTAGCTACTTTAATGACACAGTGATAGGTATTTCCAACTGGCAACAGAAACACGTAGCTAGGTAAAGACAATTCCCCATTGGTCTCTCGTGTTCCTTGAAAGCAGAGGCTTTCATAGTTTTGAGCTCTAAACTATCTTTTCATAAACGTTTGTAGTGTGAACTGACGGGGAAGGCAGAGATACTGTCTCCCTCTAGAGCAGACAGCGATTTGCTATCAAATACATTAAAGATGTCACAATGTAAAACAAAGATTGGGCAGGTTTGCTTAAATCCTATTATAAGTGATTGGAGTTTCCTAAGCTCAGTGTTCCTGTCCTGTAATGCCACCCACTGCATATATGCAGATGTCAACTGGCCCTCATCACACTGCCCTCTGGGCAGCGGGGACCACACAAGAAAATGCTGGCACTCTGGCTCCTACTACTGCTGTCAACTGTCCTTTGTTTCTGACCCAGAAATCCGGAGGATCCACAAGACTGTGGCAGACTAATTTGCTAGCTTTAAGTAGAGCAAAATCTCAGGTCCTTCACAGTGGTCCACAGGAATGAGGGCTTAATAATTCACAGCTATCTCTACTTGGAAATGCTGATTTTCAACTGGGAGCTGTCTAAATGCTCTCAATGTTAATTTCTTAAGAGAAAGTGCTAAACTAAAAAGTAAGCGGTGTCAGGTTTTTTTCTGCAAATTTTAGCTACTTTCAAAGTGCCGCTGACTGTAGGAAGTTCAGGAAGCCAGATTTTTAAGGCAAAACATTCCTCCTTCCTTCCTTGGCTACTGCTATGCCAAGGTCAAACAAGGATCAGCAAAGACGAAAGGGAGACTGGACCTTCTTTACTGCCTAGGCATTCAGCAAGAACAAGTTAATTCTATCTTGTGAGAAATAAATCATGTAAGGTAAACAGAAGTACTTACACTGCAAAGCCAGTTTACAAGAAGTACTTACACTGCAAAACCATTGCTCAAACCTCCTACCAATCTAAAATAAAACATGTTATTATTTAAAAACTCTTGATTTGTATTCAATGACCTATCTTCATTTAGGGAAATGTTTGGGAAATACAGGCAAACTGATGATCCTTTTGGCAAGTAATCAGAATCTAGGAATAGTAACAGAACAAAAATTTTTTTGTAGGGATGTTGTCCAAACTTATTTTTAGATTGAAATTACTTCAAAAATGTTCTAATACTATAAAAGAGAAAATATTGCTACAAAAGACTTTACAAGCCATTAACTCTTGCAACACTCACATGAAATAGGTTACCATATATCATTTAGAAATGAAAAAAAAATTAAATAACTTATCAAGATTTTGGAAATAAAACTTAACTATTTATGTTATAACTCTAAATATCAGATAATGTCTTTCCTAAAGAAATAATTTCCTGACTACAATCTTAGATAATATGTTCAATTTAAAATTTAAAAAAAATAAAAGCAACATGACTATAACACTTAGTTTCTAGATACAATGAATTATATTAGTCTCATATTGAAATGTAAAAATATCTCAAAGAGGACTTCACAGTGGTAGGCATATAGCACAAGTTCAATAAGCATTCACTGAATTAAAAAAACAAAACAAAAAAAAACAAAAAAACAAAAAACTAACCTCCAGCATTAGATGTAAGACAGAGTTTCAGGCTAAAATATATACAGTCCTTGTCCTCCTTTCCAAGTTCATTTTCCAGGAAAATATCCATACACTATATAGTTCAATTCCTGAACAAATCCATACCTTTGTCAACTAGCCAGATTAAGGGAGGAAAAAAAGACCTTTCAGATTTTGCTACTAAAACCTTAGGTACTTGTCTATGTGGGAAGGAAGTCGAAATAAGGGGTGGGACATAGTCCAAAAGGGCTTGACTAACCTTTGACTGCAGAGAACCACCCATTTCAGAGAACTCTCAGGAGGTGGGATCCATGGTCCCATGGCAGATAAATCTGCCTCAAAGTAACGTACTGCCAGTCTGGCTATGACAGTGCAGTGAGATGAGCATGGGTAATTGATCGGGACAAGCGTGGGACAGTCCTTTACCAGCTGTGCAACATCAACACTCTAAATAGTATAAACTACCAAACTATTACCAGTTTTAAATGTAACAAAAAAGAGACAAATGCTAAGACTCTGAAGGTCACAGGCATGAATTTATCATTAAATCGACCGTATTTTTAACGTAAGCAAGTATTCCTGAAATATCAGAGAGAAATAACTAGGTATGTTACTATATTGTACATTTGAATTTTATGTTGTGTAACGTAAACTTATCCCAATTACAAACAGGCCATTTTACTTGTTAATACTCTCTTGCATGTTTTCAGTTTAAGATACTATCTGGTTCAGAAAAGAACTCAATTTATGACAATTTAACTCAGTGGGGACAGAAGTGAGGAAGATGGATGTGGCAGGCTAATACCAGAAAGTACTATTAAGAACAAATTGTCTTTCTTTCTTTGATTCCATGGGCCATTCGAAAAGATAATATGCTAAAAGATTTTATTCTCAAGAGGTTTGAGAAACCATAAAGCTTTCATTAATATCTTTATTATTATCAAATTCACTGGTTTAGAGCAGCAGCAGCTATCTGCAAAATGTGGCCAGATACTAATCAACTTCCATGAAGTCTCAGAATGGTAGATGCCAGAACTAAGCTTAAAATCCCAGATGCCAGTCCATCTCCTAAGAATAAATCACTAGGTATTTATTAAAAGTCTACTGTGTGCCTACTGAGAGCTACTCTCTGTAAAGTATTGCAAAGAAATATAAGACAAGTCTTTTATGTCTAGTAATTACTACTTTGCTTAAGCAACAAGACGTGCAACTTTAGACCAGGCCAGTGTGTCACAAAGTCAAGACTCTGAAGTTCCCTCTGTCCCACACCCACCTCTGAGAGAAACCAGGTCACCATAGCTATATTTTCTAACATGTGACTTTCTCCTTTCCTGGCCTCCCCCCTTTTTGCCTGCCCAGGAACCAGCCCTGGGCCAGAATTGACAGAGACCCAGGGGCTGCTACAAAGAGACGAACAGGACCAGCTGAGTTGTTTCTCTTTCTAATCTGAATATGGAAACATGAAGCCACTATGCTGGCTATGCCCAGGTCTAAAGTAAGAAGGCCTAGGAACTGTATGTCTGTATGTGGGTGGGGGGCCTCAACCACTGCACATTCCAGATAAAACAGAATACAGGGGTGGGAAACCAGTGGAAAAAGCCCTCCAGAAAGGTGACAGACAGCAGGTCTAATTCCAAACCACATTTATTCAGACATAGGAATGGAGCTGTGGCAGAGCAGGGAACTGTGATGACTTGGTAAGGACAGAGCAGTGGGTATGTGTCAAGTGTAATAGAAGATTAAGAGCACGGGGCCAGGCCCAGATCATGTCACTGAAAGGCAAAGTCCCTCAGCCTTGGCACTACGACATTTTGGGCTGGATAATGCTTTGTTGTCCCGTGTATTATAGGCCATTTAGCAATATCCCTGGCCTCTACCCACTAGATGTCAGTAACAACCTCCTCCCGTTATAGCAACAGCAAAAAACAAAGGAAAACAAACAAAAAGCCAAGAAAACCGTACTGTAGACACTGCCAAATGTCCCCTAGGGACAAAATCACCCACAGTTGAGAGCGACTGCTCTAGGGAGGCTACATGTTTGACCTGCTAGCAAAGGGAAGACATTTGGGAGCGATATGGTCAGACATACTTTCCAAAAGGATGCAGCAATGTGAAGGTTGGCTGCAGAGGGCCACACAGGGAGGCAAAAGGCCAGGAGGGCTAGTGACACTGTTGTGGTGGCCACCATGAGCACGTGAACCAAGGCAGCAACAGTGGGGACAGAAAGGATGGCATGAATGCAGTTACAATGTAGCATTAGACAGAATTCCTGGGCCTAGTCAGAAACAGCATTTGAGGGAAAGGGAGAAATGGAAGAGAATTACTTGTAGGTTTCTGGCTTGGCAACTTAGGTGGCTGTCGTGAGGGCCACTACCTAGCATAGGGAATGTAAAAGAAAGAGCAGGTTTAAACATGGGTGGAGTCTTAAACAGAATTAAAGTTTGAGGTAAATCTGGGATACCCAGGTAGTGAGGTTGGTGGAGTTAGGGTTCAGCTAGCCAACACTTACCTAGCACATGTTATGTGCCCGGCCCTTCACAAGTATTAACTCAATCTTCTTATCCATTGAGATAAGATAGCAACTGTTGTCACCCCACCTTACAGATGGGGAAACTGCAACAGAGAGAAGTTAACTAACTTCTCTAAAGATCCATAGCGAGTAAGCTTTGGAGCTGGTGTCTCCAACTCAGTCTATGCTGTTAGCCACTAACACTGAACTGCTGCTTGCCCCTGGAAAAAAGAACGCTTGGGATTATAAATGCAGATGTGGGTGGTTTCCCACACACAAGTGCATAGTAGGTGATGTCACAGACATATGAAAGCTGTCCAGAAAATATCCAGCCATAAATGCCTCTATTTTTCCACGTTATGTGGCTGGATACTTTTGGGACAGGACAGCCCTGGTGTATGTGAACTCCCAGGGAAAATGATCACAGAGGAGAAAACAATGTAGGATGAAATATTGGAGAAAGTATCTGTTAAGTCAAAGGTGAAAGAGGTCCCAGATGAAAGAGAGAGTGGGGGACTCGGGAGGGGGCAAATGCAAGAGGCAACAGGGGAAGACTTAGGGGCAAAAAGTAATGATAATTTGTAACCCACAACAATCCCTTGCATGTAATGTACTTTCCATAAATGTTTTTTATTGAGTTAATGACCCTATAGTCCCAAATAATATCAAATATCCATGCTTACAGCATACTCAAAAGTCTTTATAGTTAAGCAAAACACAAAATTACATTTGTGATTTTTCTAAAATACTACAATACCAAGAGTTCATGGAAGACAGATTGTCATTAGATACAAAATAGCTTAGATACTATATGAAATCATTTCTTACATTTTTGTCCAGCTAAGAAGGTTTTTAAAAGTTTTATTCACATCCTACTTTCACAGCAATGAAACATGTCACTCTGCTTTGCAATTTGCTGAAGATCACATGAAACACTGGCTCTTCTAAGTTTTGCAACTGATGGATACAAAATTGTGTAGTCTCTTCCTAAAAGAGGATTTAGAAAATGTATATATGAAAATTAATTCCTTCTCACTTGAAGGAGTTCCTAGAGCATCTGGGAAATCTTCAGTCGTACTGCTATAGTAAATCTTCTGTGCATCTAAACAGTGTTGGTTATACATTCCTTATCATACTTTACAATTCTATATCCTAAACACAAACAGTAGAAAATGAGTTTCCTCAAGATACAAAAGAGCTGGGCTCCATTTCCAATTCAAGACAAGTGTTTTCGAAGGGAAGAAATATTAATTTCCAGGCCCAAATTCAAAGTGCTTTCCAAGCTTTAATGTGTGTGCAGATCATTTGGGGATCATGTTAAAATGAAGATCCTGATTCAGTGGGTCTGAAGCTGGGACAACACTGCATTTCTAACAAGCTTCCTTCCTGCATGACACAGAAGCTCTGGTCCACACTGGCAGCTCAACTGTGGCCCTGGGACAAGAAGCACTGGTGCCACCTGGGAACTTGTTAGAGCTGTACATCCCTGAGTGTGACAAACAGAGCACACTATCATCTGCTGAAACTGATGACTCGAAAAATTCATATGAATTGTTTCTTTTAAAATCCATTTACAACTCATTCATTCAAGTTTTCTTTTTTGTTGTTACTCCAGATTGGATCTTCTTTCCTTTCTATTGCTTTCATTATCCTAAACTGTGGATCTGATAGTGAAGCCCCACCTGGTTCTTCAAGGTTTCTCGCTTATAATTCCTGTACACACAGGTCCACAACACACCCAAAGAATGAGACTGATTGTTTTCTAAATATAAACCACCCTCTCTCACCACACTCCTTCTTGTTCTGTTTTGGCTTGCTATGGCTGACGCTTTCCCCTGCCAGGCCAGTCACCAGCATCATCTCTCTACTGACCTTGCCTAATTTTTCATGGAGATGTGATCTCACTGCTATCTGATCCAACTACTCATTCTCACCACAGGAACTTTATTTTCCTTCTAAAATTTACCACATTCTGCTGCATTTAATTAATATATGTTGGTCTTTATCTTATATTGGCTACTGAAGTACAAGCTACTCTAGGGCAGGAATTTTTATAATTAATTTTGATATTCCTTGCTTATCACAGTTCCTCACTAATGTAATACTAAATAAAAATCCATTAAAATGAAAGCACAACTCTTATTGATGGTAAGTCTGATCTAAATATTCCCAAATCACTAATATAAATTGTTTTGCATTTCTCCAAATATGACTTGAGTTTTCTCCTTAGTCATCACACACAGAAAACTAGGCAAAGTGCTTTATTTGTAATTTTTTCTAACTCTTACCCCTAGAAAATTTTGATTTAATCTTGCTTGATGCATTTTATCAGAACTTAAATTATAAACCAGTTCATCTAGCATTTTCATATTGAATAGGCTAAATGTTCATAACCAATTGAGAAAAATTAATCTTGTAATGAAATCTTCATAAAACCACCATAAAACTCCACATACACACAAAGAAAACATGACCACAAAGCAGCACATATCACCAATTCTGTTATGCTGAAATAAAGCATGGTGACAAAGTTTCTAATTTTTAGAAACTAACGGCTCTTCAGAACACCTGGAAGAATACCTGGAGTATGAGGAGCTACTATGTTTACTTTAAATTATGAAATTAGTTTTAGTCCAAAGTCAGTCAACTGGATAATCTCTCAAGTACAAACGCCAAAATAATCCAATATAATGTATTAAGACCAGACTCCAAAAGTCCAATATAGTGGATTAAGACCAGACTTTTGGAGTCTGGTCTTAATATATTTTATTGGATTATTTTAGTTTAATTTAGCAGAAAATTTCCTCTGTTAAATTCTGAGGATAATCAAAAACCATAAGTTAATTCTGAGTGATTGTTAAAACTACGCTCAGATCAAACATCTCTAACCAGTGGGGGAAAAAAAAGGGAGTTGTAATTACCACCAATGACTGGAACACAAAAACTAATGGTCAAAAGTGCACTGCCCAAAAAAAGCAACAATTAAAGGAAACAATCTCATTTCACCGACTTACACAACAAATGTTCCACTGGAGAGCCACGAGTACAATACTGAGCATCCTACCTGAATATCGTGAAGTGCCTACCTATGTTAAAAATTCCTGCAAAAGATATTCATCCATCACTTGTTAATTAGCTTTCCTACCCTTAAAGATGAGGTCTTTGGCAAAGGGTGAGGAAGGCAGAGGGGTTTCTGGTGACACTGTGGCAGGCAGAAAAATGGCTTCCCCCAAAATGTCCACATCCTAGTCTCCTGAGACCATGAATACGTTACTGACATGGCAAAGGGACTTGGCAGTTAAGATTCAGGTAAGCACCTTGAAATGCGTAGATTACCCTGGATTATTTAGGCTGGGCCAAGGCAATCATAAGGATCCTTAAAGTGGAAAAGGGAATCAGAAGAGGAGGTCAGCGTGATGAGATATGAGAAGGACTCAACAACCTACTGTTGCTGGTTTTGAAAAGGAGGAAGAAGCCAGGAGCCATGGAATGCAGGCAGCTCCTAGCAGCTAAAAGACAAGGAAACAGTCTCCTCTAGAGCCCCCAGACAGGAAGGCAGCCCTGCTGACATCTTGATTTCAGCCTAGTGAGACCCATGTGGAACTTCTAGCCTACAGAAATGTATAAAAAGTGTGTTGTTTTAAGTCATTTACTAGTGGCAGCAATAGGAAACTAATATGAAAAGAATTCTCCAAAACAAACAGATAACTCCTCAAAAGAGTAATGTGATGCTCTATAAAATGCTCAGCAAATGTGTTAAGATTTAGTTTGTATTACTAAGAATTATATCTGCTCCTCTGTAAAAAGCTAACACACGCAAAGCTTAAAACTAGATTCATGAAAAGATTGAGAGGAAATACAATTAACTTTGAAAAGATAGGTTAAAAAACAAGAGCGAACAAGGTATTTTTAACCAAACAAGAAGGTGATTTAAAAATTAAGCAGGGAAATTTGATATTCCTTGCAGATCACATCTAAAAAGGGACCACCAGAGTATCCTTTTCAATAGTCAGCCAGAAGGCAAGAATCAGGATTTCTTTTGAACTTCGTATTTACCTGATGATCCTCTGGGCAGCATACTGATGGAGAGAACGAAACTGTGCCGACATATTTGCTAATGCTGCCAAACAATTTGTGTGAAGGTACTTGTCCTGCCAGAAAACAGCAAGTTGAAAACATTTACCAAGTCTTCTCTACATTTTAATCAAGGTTAATTAGAAGCGAATGTAAACTCGACTGCCATTGGCTTTTGAAAGCTCAGGCCCATGATTCCTTTTCTCTAATTCCAAAATCGATAAAGCCCTGAAAGTTCAACATTTTTTCACCACTCATTTGGAAGCAACATCTGGCACGAAAGGGTATGATGCTATTTATGGTCTTCATTATTCTGACCCCGGTGAATGCTGAACTATTTCATTGCAGAAATATTAATGTTTAATTACAGGGTGCCGCTCCAGAACTTAATGGTTACATATAGTGTAAGCATATGCAACTACAATTATCTTTCTAAAATCAAAACATTCTCCATTCTAAAACACATCTGGCTCCTAGAGTTTCAGATATTAAGATTATGGACATGTATCTATGTTAGCCCCACAGAGGGAAATAATTGAAAACAGCTCAGTAAACGTGACCATTTTTCTGCACTTGGAATTCTGTATATTGCTTCTCTAGACCAAAACTGAAATTTGCTCCCAGGTACTGCAAATACAATCCAGTTGAAAATTACTCTTTAAAGTATTCTCTTCCTTCTTCTTTTCTGTCCCAACTAAATTCATATTTTCTTGTGTTCATATCTTCTTAGTTTGCTGTTGCTGCTTTTGAAGGTAAATCAGTCTTATTGGTCCAGCAAAGACATACATCTTACCTAAATGTGCTCCACTGCTTATTTTCTGTCATGTAAAATATCTCTAATCACACAATCTATTAAATATTAAGAAACAGACACTATACACAGTATCTTAGGATCATGTCATACAATGACTGTATGCTGATATTTTCCCACCATATTTCATGAGAATGTTAGCACTCTAAATAAAGAGGTTGCTTTAAACTATAGTCTTAATTGTACTGTATGCATACAGACAGAAAAATAGCTCTGGAATACTTACTCTTGTCCTTGTCATGTTGTATTGAATGGTTCTTATTACGACCAATATCAGGAGACTCCCCAGTGAAATTTCAGTTAAAATCCGTTCTGAATACCAAGTGATATTTTTTAATATCTGTAACAGGGAAGAAAAGTTTAAGTACATATGATTGCTTTAAAGAAAAAGGATTGTCCATGCCTATAATTTCTAATAAGCCATAACTTTGCTTATCAATTAAACAGTACATAAAAGTGAACTGTGAGACTTTCAGTTCAAGATAGCCAAACTATAGCTAATGTGTTTACTTCTCCCTCCTTAATATAAAATCCACAGATTTGTAACATGGACTGTGTGGGTAGAGGGAGAGAGGAAAAGAGTGAAAGA
>PVJL010001826.1:42717-159889 GCA_004026885.1 Lyroderma lyra
GCGGGGGGGGAGAGAGAGAGAGAGGAGGGAGGGAGGGAGGGAAGGAGGGAGAGGGGAAGCGGGGAAGAGGGGCAGAGGGGGAGCCAGAGAGAGAGAGAGACAGTGAGTAATGCAGCAGCCAACCCTGGGCTGCCACAACAAAAGGAATAAAGTGCAGAAAAGCCAACAAACTCTTCTGAGCACCAGAACTCCCCTACTGTGCTCTTCCATTTAGGTCACTCCTATTTTCTTTCTCCTTTACTCAGAGAGCCAATGTGTCCCATTCTTCTCCATCTATGCATGAAAACAAAAAGGCTTCTGGGCTGATTCCAATTCAGACACGCTCCCCTGCAGAGCACAGCAGACCTCCACCACTCACAACTGCTGAGGGAAGTCCCACCACCTTTCAAAACAGACAAATCTGGACTTTCAATTATAACTATGAGTGGACAACAAAAAGCCACGAAAAATGTAAATAAATTTAATAATGTAAAAGAGGTATATGTTATATCTACTCAAGCCTCTGGTCTAATTACTAGCGTATATGAAATACAGATGACAGAAGTACATGTTAAATGATACAGTGATATAATCAGCCAAAGCCAAATGCAGGGAATTCTACTAAACAACCCAGTTTCACAATAAATGGTGTAAAAGGTGGGAGAGGAAGAGACTGTTATAGATTAAAACAAGTCTTAAGACCTAACTGCAGTAAGTGGACAACGGAAACGGATTCAAACCAACCAACTCAAAAAAGGCATTTCAAAGATAACTAGAGAAAATGAAATGAGTATTTGTAGGTATTAAAAAATTGCTATTGATTTTGTTGGATGTGATAATGGTATGACGATTATGTATTTTTTAAATTTCATAGTTAATAAAGTGACATACTGAAGTATTTACAAATGGTATTAGTCCCCGTATACATACTCATAAATTACTTGGACATAAATAAAATACCAAACCGGAAGATAAAAATTGGTTTGGTAATGGAATTCACCATCAAAATTTAAAATTTAAAGTATTACACTTTTTTTTAAAATATAAAAGAAATAATTTCTCAGTTTTCTACCTTCTGTTCCCTACTCTTTTACTCATTCCGTAGACAAGGAGCAAACTTGTTGTGCAGTTTCTGCCTCAACTAAAGAGTGGAAATGAAAGGAAGAAGAAAAATGAACCCAGTGGCAACAAAAACATTTGTCTTAAATACTACTAAAGAAACCATTTAAAGAGAGTTTTCAATAGTGGTTACTAGTCATTCAGAAAAAAAAGCAGCACTTCATCAATCTGAAGACAGACACAACATTTCTAAGTCAGGTTCTTACAGGAACAGCTACCAGCAGGAAAAGAAGGAAGAAATGCTAAGGCCACAGTAAACATTATGGAGGGACACGTCTATTCTGTCACTCTGTAACTCTAACCAAAGTAATGGGAACTTACCACTTCATGAATGGATCTATTGAAGCCATCATCTTCTGTAAGGATCAACAATATTATGAGGGCCATATACACATGGTGTGAATTTCTTTCTTCAACATGATACAGAATCTCTAGAATTGGTAAAACCTAGGGAATATAAATTTTAACTTACTACTTCTATTACTTTATTATTAAGACCACTGTCTTATACCTTTATACTTTGATTATCTACCCTTTGCTTAAACTTCATAGTTTCATTTTTTCTTTAGAGGGAAAAAAACCACACAAGCCAGCCTCTAACTGATAGTACTTTCCCTATGCATAGCTAAGATACCAGCAGAGAAAATTATTATCCTCTATGAAGGTCTGCTGCCACAAAAAGGTTGGGTTTGCAGAGACCATTTAGGCTTCCGGTCAACACTTGACACTAAATAGAGAGACAGGTCTGCCTTCAGCCTGGCAGGAACTTATACACAATCATTCTTAGAAACATTGTAATGTATTGAACAGTACGTTCTTAATAGCAAAGACTATCGAATAAAAGAACTGTTAATGACATCAAAATCAGATCAGTCAATTTCCACTTGATCTTAGCCGAAAGGCCGAGAAGCGATAGATCAATTTCCAACCCATAACATTTTCTAATTATAACCTCAATAAATATTTATTATAGAAAAAAAGACAAAAGGTCAGAAAGACATCTGTTAAGTCATTAATTAAGTAATCTACACAAGAAAATTAAAAACAAAACAAAAAACCAAAACAAATAAACCCCACCCCACCCTCCCACACAAAAACAAAACATTTTAACTTTTCACTGGTGCACATTATCACATAAAGAAAACTGCTTCCTGCATCTTATATGTCAACATCTTACCATGAAACTTCTAGAGCAGGTGATGTCACAGGTTTTCTGCTTACTGCTATCTTTCCCTTAGGATACATGCTCAGAATTGTCTCTGTGCTTATATTCACCAATCAGCAAACAAGCCTACTCTTCACAAGTTTTTACTTATATAAGCTATACACTGTTACACCCAATTTAGCTATTTAAGACAATGTCGTCCACATATAGCTGGGATGGAGATAGGTGCTTTCATGATGTGTTTTGGTTTTGTCATTTTGACATGGAATAAGCTCTTCCAAAGAATTCTAATATCCCATATTACTTAGTATTTTATTTTTAACCCACACAAAAAAGGCTACCAATGGGAGTACCCTGATGGTGTAGTGGCTTAAGGCTTCGGCGCTGGCGCTGTCAGTGTTGCGGCCTGGGTTCGATTCCCAGCCAGGGAGCTACCCACATACCAAAAAGCAAAAAAAAAAAAAAAAAAAAAAGGCTACCAAATACCTCGTGAATCCTGCTATCAACCTGTAGAAAATGGTGCCAAGGGGACATTCCTTTTGCTGCCAGAAAGTTGCTGGCTATTGCAGGGATATGTGCCCTTTTATTAACAGCCCATGGTTACCTAAACATTATGTATTTCAAATATAATAATAATAATGACGATATTTACACATTAGTTATAATGGAAATCAGATTGCCATAGGAGTTTTTAATCTATGAGCAAAAAATTTGGAACCAATTTCACTCACATAGTGCCTAACAGTGTACATTTAAGTGCTGTCTGGCAATGGTACTTTAAAATAACTTACAACACTCTAGGAATTGAGTTCAGGCAGGCCTAAAATCTAAGCCTGTCAGAGGGACGGGACAACTCAGAAACTGAGCTGAAAAACCACCCTTTTAGCCATTCTCATCAGGAACATGCTGCAGTTGTGACTAGTACACACAGGAACCTGGTGGGCTGGCAGTTAGCAGCTGGAAGGAACCAAGAGGTTATGAAAATCTTGAGAATGGCAGAAGGTACTTCTTGGAGAACCTGATTAGGTTGAATCATGGGTAGTAGGTGCCTGTCAGAGACTTAAAGGACAGGGAAGCTTGTCATGCGGCTGTGACGCCATCTCTATGCTCTGTCTCCTACATTGTAAAATTCATACCTTTCTCTGGTGACATTTCCCCATCAATCTCTCAACCATCACCTATCTGTAAGTATACCCTCTAAGGAAAAAAAAATTATTCTTCAAAATATTATAAAATACAAAAAGCATGAAATGTTTAGTACAATACTTACAAGATTTTCCATATCTGTGCGAGCCAACATATACGTTCTAATATTACTATTCTGATGGAGCAATGTATACAAGAGGAGAGTTGCTTGATCAGATGTTTGCTGCTCACACAGAGCCGTGTACAAACTGTTAAAATTAATCTGGAAAGCATGTGGAATTGACGAGGGGAAAGGACTGTTATCTGGAATACAGAAAACACAAACATTTTAAAATATTACATTAGTATTTTCTGGACAATGCCTTATATAAATAACAAAAGCACTGCTGATGTATTCAATTCAATTCCCATTAATTCCACATAAAGTCACTACATTTCAGATGGAAAGTTTCAATTTACATTTTAAATTTTACTTACAAAAGAACTAAGGTATTATAAAACACAGTGACTACAGTTGATAATACTGCACTGTATAATTTAAGTTTGCTACAACAGTAGAACTGAAATGTTCTCACCATAAAAAAAAAGAAAAAACTGGGACAATTTATTTCTCTATACTGTCTAAATCACAGCTTTCCAATGACTATATGTACAAGTACCACTTAACAGAGTAACTTTTTATCTAAAAAAGGTAAAATATTTTTTAAAAACTAAACTAAGTCACATGGTTTGACTTCATTACTATTTTTTTTTTCTTTTTGGTATGTGGGTAGCTCCCTGACTGGGAATCGAACCCAGGCCACAGCACTGACAGCGCCAAAGCCGAAGCCTTAAGCCACTACACCATCAGGGAACTCCTTCATTACTATTTTTGCATTAATATAGCTGAATTAAATCAGCTACAGGAACATGAGATTACATAAACAGACCCATGGACTAGACAAAAGGCCCTCTAACAGAACAATTTAACCATGACTTTGAGATGTTTTGTTACCAAAACGAAATGACCACCAATCCTAAATAAAAATCGAGGCACAAAGGATACAAAAGTTTCTATGTAAAACAGAAAATTCTCATGTAAGACAGAGTTAAAAGAAAAAACTGCCTTGACGCTAAGTTATTTTTTTTTTTAAATAAATAATCATGGCCAGAGTATTCACCAATGTTATTAATCCATTATGAATAAAACAGGATGACAATATATAATTTGGCTAGTTTTAAAGTAATAATCAAAATCGTTATGTTCAACATTAGCTTCTATAATAGAGAGAATATACCAAACCTAAGATAACTATCAGAAAACTTCTATAACTTTCTATGTTTAAAGAAAAAATTAATTAAAATTAATCAAGTGCAACTGCTAAGAAACTTTTTTTAAAGAGTTGCTGGAGTGGTGAAAAGCATAAATCATGACTGTATGAAGAAAATTCTTATTATCCCCAACTGACACAGCCCCTTTCCTACAGTTAACTGGATTTGCTTAGAAACCAAAGCAAGCATGGCTGGGGAGTCAAAAAATAAAGTAAAGATAGGTCAATTGACTTTAGAGAAAATTATAATTCATCAGATAAAACAATGGAACATGATAACACAAAGAGGTCATATTTTAATGAGTTTTGAAAAGTAAGCACCAAGAATTTTTTTAAAAAGACACAGAACTACTAGCAAAACAGCAAAAACAAAATAAAATTTAAAAACCCTGCTTTAACATGCCAAATGCTCTGCTCTTCTGGAAAAGAAATGTGTGCCAACACAGTCTTTGATGGTACAGTCAATCCTATGCCTCTGTCTCCTTTCTAACTTTTACACCTGTGAGAAGAGTGCATCTAAAAAACGTCTTCAACTTTACTACAAAGTGCCCTCACTCCTCCTGCCACATTTAGAAGAGAGGTTTTATTTTCAATCCTAACTCCGTAACTTTGACACGAAATAATTGTTTTGCGTGACTGACTTCATATTTTTGCACGAGATGGCAAGCAGAAGTGTTACAAATACTATGAGTATGCAAATATTAGAATCTACAGGAGACTGGGTGGATGAAGACTGTGGACACAATATACCTCTTTACAATGGAAGCAAACCAACCTGTGTTATACCTGAATGCAAATGGGATATGTGCTGTGTGTGTATATCCGCAACATCTAAACAGTACTAGCTAATAATTCAGTGACTCGTCGTACAATGATGACTGCTCATTTAATTTTTACGAGAACCTTGTGAGGCAGAGATTATAGCCCCTATTTCACAAATGGAGAATCTAGTATTTAAAGAATAAAAATTGGGATATGAACCCAGGTCAGTCTAACTCTAACTGTAACACACCATCTCCCAAAAGATGACTATGGCAGGAAGGTTCAACCCCAAGCAGTAACACTAGGCCAGAGCAGCAAAAACAACAATAGCAAATACCATATAATGAACACCTGCTATGCTGGTGAGCTAAATCATTTTAAAACCTTACCTTGCTTGGTACTTATACAAATGCTATTAGGGATATTATCTCCATTTTATGGACAAAATCAATGATGTCTACTGAGATTAAGCAAGCTGTGAAAGGCCTCACAGCTCTGAAGTGACAGAAGTGTGGCACGAAGTCAGGTCTGCTTGATTCCAAAATCTGCTTTCTTAACCATTAAGCCACAATGTCACTAAGAAGAGTATAGTAATGAGAATAGAAAATACTATTAGTTTTCATTTTTATGTATCAAATTATTAGAGACCCTTCAGTCCTCTGCAAAGAATACCAGAATCTGCAAAGCCACAACTCAATGGCACAATCATCCACTGTCTGTAAGCAACATACATTAGAACAGCTCTGGAAAGAAAGCGAAGAGCACCAGAAGTCTTAAAAATGTGTCTATGTAATAACTGTTCTTCTCACTTCTCACCCATCTTAATTATCTTAGCTTTGGATATGTCTTGATAATCTAGCTACCATATTTATCTGGCTTTAGAGTATAACTTTTAAGTAAAAGATTACTATTGCAACATGGAACTATTTGCTTATGCTCTACTTCGGGGTTTGGCAAGTTATTATCCACAGGCAGCCCACCACCTGTTCTAGAAGTAAGGTTTTACCGGAACCATCCACACTCACTCACTTATGTATTACCTAGGTATCTGCTTTTGTGCTGCAACGGCAAAGTTAAGAGGTGGTGACAGAGACCACATGGCCCCACAAAGCCACCTGCCCCTTTGAAGAAAAGGTTTGCTGAGTTCTCTTCTAATTTTTAGTTTTATAAAACTCTAATAACAGGAATATAGACTTTAAATGAAAATTTCCAAACAACCTATCATTTGAAGTTTTCCAAGTTAATTTTTACTGCTAACAGGTAGGACAGAAGGATCAAATTAAGCACAAGCTGGCTTGGTTATCTCTGAAATAAATGTAAATTTGAATGGACATATGGAACCATAGCCCTCATCTGTGATTAGTTTGAACTTCCTGAGAATATAGACAAAAAGATCTAGTTATTCTCATCTCTCACCAATATGAAAATGTACAAATTGATAGTCATCTCCACAACTGTAAGACAATGAACAATATGTATGGGGTAAACAATGTCCTCTTCCTCATTAGGAAGAATATTCAGAGAAAATAATACCACAAACCTTGTGTATTCTTGAAGGACATAATGGCCTGTCTGTAGGGGTTTGGTGCATCTGCAGCATCTGTCAGGTTGGCCAGCACCAGCAGAAGCAGGAGACTCTGGTTGGCCAGAGGGGAAGAAAGTTCTGGAGCGGCGGTTGCTTTGCTGCCCACACCGCCCAATGTGAAGACAGTCCAGAGTCCAGCTTGAAAAGAAAACATACCATTAAGTTGGGCTGGGACTAGTAAGGTGATACATTTCTGGATAATATTTTATACTTTTTCATATTTAAAAGTTTGAAATAAACTCATTTTTTTTATTATGAAAGCAAAACAAGCCCATTATTTGGAAATTCTCATATTGCCCAAGGATATAAAATTTTTAAAAACTGTATCATTCCCTATTCTCATAATTCCACTTCCACTTCCCAGAGATAACCACTATTAAGTTTCTAATATATCCATCTATATTTTCTTTATATGTCAAACATATACATATTTATAAGAATTTGAAAACCTAAGTAAAATATTAAAATATCTAGGAAAATACAAAATTCCAAAATTGGCCTGAAAGACAAAAGCCTGAATGGACAAATTATCTTAGGAGAGTGCAACACGGAGTCAAAGAGCTAACTCTAAAAATAAAACAAGTCCAGATTTTTTTACAAATAAGTCTACCCAACCCTCAAAGTACAGATAATTCTCATATTATATAAGCAGTTCCAAAATATGGACATAGATCATATCTACACAACTCACTGGACAAGGCCAGAAATACAGAAACTGGATAAAGACTGCATTTAAAACAAAATAAGAGAAATGAACAGAAAATTTTAGATGGTCAAATCAGGGAAAAGATGATGAAATCTTATAGAAAAATTTGGAAGAATGCATCATGACTAAGAAGGGTTTGTCTCTGAAATGCAACAATGCTTCACCATTAACATTTTTATTAATTTAATTCCTTTTCATTTAAAAAAGATGTAGGAAAAGAAAATATGGCAATCTGAATAGATGCCAATTTTTGGCAGTTAAATTTAAAACCTATTCTTAACTAATAGAAAAAGTTTCTTAGAAACTGTCTTAGAAAAGGAAACAAACCTTTTGGTTTCTAAAGTCTTATCTAATCAGAAATCCACAGTAGTCAAATCTTGGGAGAATTTCCATTAATATTACCAAAACCAGCACTGTATTACTGGTGCTCTACGCAAAAGATATTGAGGAAAGGAAAGAAGGAAGGAAAGGAAGGAAAGGAAGGAAAGGAAGGAAGGAAGGAAGGATTGATTTTTATTATCTGCAAGCAATCTGCTTGTATACTATCCAATAGAGTAGCTACTGTGGATTTGGGGCACTTGAAATACAGCTATATAGTCAAAATTGTATTGTGCTGTAAGTATAACACACTGAATTCCAAAGATGTAATACAAAAAAAAATAGTACATATCCATCACTAATTTTTAATATTGATTACATATTGTCATTATAATATTTTGGACATACTGCATTGAAGTGTACTGTTAAAATAAGTTTCACCTGTTTTACTTTTTTAATATGAGTACTAGAAAATTTCAAATTACAGATGTGCTTTGCATTCATGGTTCACATATTTCTGTTGGACAAAGCTGCTCTAGAACACCAAGAGAATCAACTGACACACTATTCGAACTAAAAGATTTTGGTACAGTTTTACAGCAAAAATATAATCAACATATAAACCAAACCCTTGCCTATACATGAGCAAAAAAATTAGAAAGTCCAATCACAACAGCAAGAAATCCAATAAAATATTCAAGAATAAACACAAAAGAATGTGTAAGATGACTTTCAGGCAGACAACCACAAAACTTGACTAAAGGTCATATGAGATCTGAATGAGTAAGAGGTACAACATATTCTGGGACAAGAAGACTGCATGCTACAAAACTGCTCCTCCATTAATCTAAAATTCTATAATCACTATCAAAATACTAAGAAGAATTTAGGTAATACTTTATAAACAGTGTAAACAAAATATTGCTGAATGTGAAAATACATAAGAACCTTTTTTGAGAAGGACTAACCTGGGGAGGAATTCTACTAGCTAAATAGCAAGTGTTTTTATAAAGCTATGGTCACTTAAAAGTATAATACTGGCAGTAGACAAATACCTAAATGGAACAGACAGGCATTTAGAAACAAAGCCGTATGTGTTTGAGAATTAACCTGTGATACAGGAGGTATTCCAAATTACTAAGAAAAAGATAAAATTCTATAAATATCTTTGGGACGAGAGAATTTAATCATTTTCCCAGTATTTAACTACAGAAGTATGTGTATAATCCTTGAGTTGGGAAAATCCTTTTCTTATGCAAGAAACAAAATTCAAGACGTCAAAGAATAGTAATTTCACTACCTACAAATTAAATATTTATATGCAATGAACTGTATCTTAAACAAGACAGAGAAAACATTTGCAACATACAAAACAGAAAAGAATATTTATTTTTTAATAGACTTCCTACAAATCAGCAAGTGAAAGAAGGTTAACAACCCAAAATAAAAATAGGCAATAAAAGTCCAAAGCAATGAGACAATCCATAAGAATAGAAATTTTTAAAAGATTTGTTAACACTCAGTATTGTTAAATGTACAGAAAATTACCAGCAGTGAAGGATCAAAATAGTACAAAATAGGAATTTCTGGAAGATGTTTGGCAGTTCTCATTAAATTAAAAGTACACACCTCCATCAACCCACCATTTTTGTTCTTATACTAGAGAACATCTGAACAGGTACACAAAGATTCATGTACAGAAATATTTAGTATAATTTGTTTGTAACTGTCAAATAATAAAAACAATGTAGATGTTCACCAAGAGCAAATGGTTAATAAACTATGGTTTATCCATACTATGGAACACAATATAAACAGGTAGATATCTGTGTATTAACTAGGAACTATCTCTAAGGTATAAAGTTAAAAAAAAAAAAAAGCATGTTGTAGAAAAATTGAGGTTAATAATTTTAAAAAATCACACACCAAAACCACATATGTATGTATGTGTTTTAAAAACAGGAAGAACAAAATGTGCATCATACTGGTAACAGAAATTACCTCTGGCATGGAATTCATGGACTTTTGTTTTATTTGTATAGCTAACTTTTTTACAATAAGAATATACAAATATTTGTTTCATTTATTTTTTCAAAAATAAATGTAAAATAACAAAACAGCATATGAGGTGTGACAATTTCACAAACTCATCCTAGAAAAAGAGCTACATACCTCACTGCTGAATATCACTATGGTCACTTTTGAAGTACTCCCCTTGGGCAGCTATGCACCGATGCCAGCACCTAGTCTACCCTTCAAAGCAATTTTGGAACTCTTTTTCTGGAATGGCCATCGGAGCTGTTGTTGTACTCAAAAATCTGACAACAAAGTTTGCAAACTTGCCACCGTGCGCTTATGTTGGCAGCACTGTACAAAGAACTCGGCAGGGTGTCATAAACAAATGTACAAACAACTCGCCAAGGTTATGACACCTTATCAAGTTGTTTATACAGTGTTGTCAACGACAGCTCCAAAAAAGTAAGGGAAGAAAGAAAATTCCTGCTCACCAACCCAAGAAAATGTGATGAACACACAACGGGGCTAGAGATACAGCCCGATGGTTTTTATTTTTGAAAAGTGCTTCCTGATCATTTCAGAAGTGTAAACACCAACATATAAACGCTGATCAGATCACGTATGGTGGCAATAGACACAATATTTTAATTTATTACAATGGGCAGATATCATTTTTATAAGAGCACCTTTGTCGAGGAAAGGATTTTACAAAGAAATTTAAAGTGGATAGAAAATTAAGCAAAACTGATAAATTTTATTTTTCCTGAATTAACAAAGGTAGACAGTTTTTATTTCTTCATTATACCGTAAACAGGTCAGTGTGAACATTTGTTCATTTCTAATATTTTGCATTTTTTATTGAACACATGGTATAAAACTACCTCATAGATATCCTACCAATGTATCATTTGTTACACACAATTGTTACCGTGAAAATCTCCAACTTTTTCTGTGATCCACTGGAAGGATTTTACTATTAACTCTTAAGAAGCTGTTATTTGGAAGGGCAGGGGGGTAAAGAGCCCACCCAACCAAGTTTCAGAGGTCCTGAGAGGAGTATACAGGGGACCTGAAAGCATATAGCCTATCTGTATAAACTTTCCATGTAGGTACAAGCAAACTTGGGGCCCAGCAAGAGAAATCAGAAATCTTCTGTACCTTTAACAAAGGATTTTTTCTTATTAATGTAGGAAATACTTTAAGATGATTGAGGAAGACAGAAAAGTTGCTGTTAAGTACCATGCTCCATCCTTTCATTAGGAAAATCTGGATATTTGGATAAAAATGATCAACTAATAACTGATCATTATGCATCATGAATTTAAATTTATTCAAAACAATGTTCAAAATATAGTTGAGAAACTTGAGACATTTAATAAGAAAATAAAAAATTATATAAAAATATATAACCAGTAGCCAAGTAGTATTTGCTTTGTGACTGATTTTTTTTAAAATTTCCAGCCAATTCCCTTCCACCCAGACAATGTTCCATAATTGTCTATCTACCCCCCTATATGCACCACTGTGTGTCCCTGGATCACAAACAAAGAAAAACACAATTAGAAAGTTCAATCTGCACCAAAAATTATCACAAAATGCTCTCATAGGTAAAATATGTGTTTGGGTGGTTTTTGTGTTTGTTTTGGATTCTCTTCATAGCTATGCATCTTCATTATTAGAAGAAATAAGGGTTGACTACCACTGGACAAATTTCACAAACAAAACTCCGATTTTTTTTTTTTTAGCACAAGTTCACTCTCCTTTTTTTTTCCCCTTCAAGTTTTTCCAAGAGGGCTGAAAAAGCTGCTTACAATGTCAGACAAATTAACATTTCAGTAAGAAGCCATCCCCCCACTCCACCCACAAACACAGCCCTCCTTCCTTTCTCTGGTAAATATTACTGCTATATTCCCTTTCCTTATATGGAAAAAGTAGGCAGCCTGCCACTGCCTATATTGTAGTTTAAACTGGCCCATAATACTGGAGCAGAATTCTTCCAGAAGTTCATTTCTTTTTGTTGATCCAAGTCTCTGATCTATGACCCAAGAATCTTAGTGGAATTGCATTTTCCTACTGGCAAAAAAAAAATTTTCTCTCCACCAGAAAAATAAGGGAAAGTTACAGTATATTTCCTTCTGTTCTAAAAACCAAATGAAGGATGATCTCCAAAGTTTTATAACTGTATCCTTCAGGTCCTCCAAATAAACTCTTAAAATAAAATTCATCTAACTAAAAACTAAAAAGTACTGAAATTAACTAAAAGAACAAATGTGGCATTGATTCAATTTTTTTAAAGTAGTAATTCAAGATTATTCAACCTTAACAATAAAAATGTGAGGAAGACACACAATTTGACAGTATGAAATATCAATAAAAATAATAATCATGGAAGAAAAAACTCATTTAAAAAAATGTTGAACTTCAAATTAAACATTTTATTAAGACAATAAAATTACTTTTTTCACATTAATAAACGTGCTACTTGCCAAACATAATTGATTTCTTATATCTAACAAATATATTACAAAACACTAATTATATATAAAAATAAGCAATACTATACAGTAATTCATAGTCATAATAATCTGCTAAAAGGGTCATATTCATATATTTAAACCTGTAATACTGTCACAAACCAGGTATTACGAAAGAATTAAGGAGAAGGCAGGTCAGCTATTAGAGGCACAGACGAAAATTTTACTAGAGACATTTCAATCAACACAGATAAACGGCTAATCATCAAGTAAACACATAGTAAACGTCCATCAGGGTTAGGCCCTATGCCAGATACCAAAACTATAATGAAGAAAAAAAATCATACACTGCTTTTGAAGAAGTTAACAGCAGGCAGAGGAGATGAGCAATCAAACAGCTACAAACCAATTTTAATTGCCGCAACGATCCCACAATATATCTATTTAAAATACTTGTGTTTTTTCTATATAAGGAGTGAAATAATAAGGGAAGACAGTATTACATATAAAGTTATTGAACATGCTTTCCAAGGCCAACATTGTGGAAGAGGCAGCTAGCTACCTGAACCCAATACCATCCTCCCTTTCTTCCTTTTTTAATAAAATGCCCTGGGATTTAAAGCTGAGCCGGCCTGCATTTACCAATCTTTCTCACAGCAAACTATAGTCACATGATTAATTTCTACCTAATGGGATGTCACTGGGAGTAGCATATGCAAATTTTCAGTTATATCCTTAAAAGAAAGCTGTTTTCTCTTCATATCCTCACCCTTTCCATGGGCTAGAACCCCAGTATAGTGGTAGGGGAAGAATTGAACTTGGCGCATGAGAACACAACCCGAGGGACTGGCAGAACAAGATAAGAGGAACTGTGGTCCCTGAATGACCTCAAGAAGCAAACCTGCCTGTATCCCTGGACCAACTTAGACTTTTACGTGAGAGAAATGCAAACCTTCTACCTTCTACCTTGTTTAAGCCACTAGTATCTGATCTCTATTAAAAACCAATATCCTAAATAATATAATTATGTATCATAAAGTTTCAGAATACTATTGCTTGGTTAAGAGACTTTTTATTAACAAATGAGAAGCTGAAAAAATTCTTTGCCCATCACAATTTTTAAGAACTTTTTAAGATAATTTAAAAAAAGTATAGAGATCCCACGTACCCTTTATCTAGTTTTCTCTAATGGTAATATCTTACAAAACCATGATGCAATATATCACAACCAGGACAATGACATTGATAGAGTCAAAATACAGACTGATTCCATCATCAGTTAGGAACATCTGCATGAAAAAAGTACCTAATGATCACAACTTCTTTGAAGCTGATTCCTTTCAAGGGTCCCAACTAACCTATATTCCAGCTGCAGAAAAAAAAAAGTGCTATTCCCAAATATATACTGAGTACCTGTGCATTTTACACGAGGGCTGTCCACAAAGTATCCAGCCATGTAATATGAAAAACAGAGGCCTTTATGGTTTGATTTTATTTCCAAACAGCCCTTGTACATTCAATTCATTATTTATTAAGGGTGTGCTACAAAGTGGGTAAAATGCAAGAAACTGGACTAGCCAATCATAAATCCAAAAACAATGATGCTATACCCATGGATTTTATAGTCTGAGGCAAAATGGCCATAAAACAGAGACAAGCAAATAAACTGTAATAAGTTTCTGGTAGAGAAAAAGAATGTTATCTAAATGTCACTAATAATCTGCGAAGAAAAAAAAAGTTTAGAAACCTGTCAATAAATAGAACTGACCACTAGTTCATGGACTTTTTTACAAGTTTACATAGTCCACCAAAGATGCCATTGAACTTCCTTCCTTTTTAAAATTTTCTTTCATTTCTCTTTACTTTCTTGCTTGCTTGGAAAATCCTTCAAGATCCAAATCACATCCATTCATTCTAATACATGAAGCAAAAAATAACTATTCCTCTTCTCTGCTCTCATAGCACTTCAGTTACATCTATCACTGCACCTGCCACTGTCTTAACTTTGACTGTACTTCTGTATGTTACATATGAACAAGTCTTCCTGGGGACTTCTTGATGGAACAGAGCTATATCTTTTTCATGTCTTATATTCCTTGGAGGGCTCCAACTTACAAACTTAATCTGTTCTTTTATTTACTTACTTCACTTACCAAAGTATTAATATATAATAAATATACAAATTTCATATTCCATATTTTAAAAGTTTACAAATATAGATTTTCACACTTGCTATTTTCAAGAAAGGCATATTATTTTTAAAGTTCTAATGTGGGTGCCAAAATTCTTTAATCCTGTAATTTAAATTACAATACTTGTAATGTTGATGAGGGTACTAAGAGACAGGTACTTTCAGACACTAGTGGTGGGCTGTAAACGAGCACAATCTCTACGAAGGACAATTTGGCAATGTGCATCACAAGTATTAAAAATATGCAGATTACTTGGCCCAGCAAGTCCAATTCCATAATTTATTCTATAGAATGAAATAAAGACCAAATTAAATGGGCTGTTCATCTTAAGACGCAACAAGTGTATACACTTAACTATCCAGTAAGAAAGAACTGGCTGAGTTAATTGTGACATATTCATCAACACAATTAAAAACTAAGCCCATGATTAGAAATCCACGCATATCACCTGGAATATCAATAAGGCTAACATTTTCCCATAATATCACCTAGTTTTTAATATCCAAACTTTCTAGAATACCTCACTCAGTTTAATGCTTTTCAACTAATTTTTAATAATCTTTTATATCTCCAAAACTCAAAACATTGTAAATAAAACAGCATGTGGGGGATCAAATTTCATACAAATATAATTGTTACGGCAGAATTGTTGACATTTTGAAAACTGAACTGAGTGTAAAAAAAAAAGTAGATGTATGTCTCAGATGTTCTCGGTACTAAGTGGGCATTCCAGTGTTAAATGACAGTGTGAGCCATTCTCAAGCAATGGGCACACATAATAAGATCATTCACACTGAGGCATATCGCTTTGATTTTGTTAGGTGTTAAACACTAGAGGTAAAAGCTGCAAGGGTGTTTAAAAAACTTTTGGCAAAGGGAACAAAATGAGTGAGGACAAAACTGACTACAATGGAAGAGAATACATTACCATTTACAAAATATCTGTTCATTCACAATTATTATTTAAGAATCCATGATTTAAATATTTTATATAAAACACACTAGTTTATTACTTAAATTTAGGCCATTGTGTACGTCAGGGAACTGGCTAAATATTTTGAGTATACATTTTAATTATTAATATTAAAACTTAAAACAATGGTAAACAGGTTCTAGATTAGCATTTTTAGCAGAATATCTAATTTTCATGAATGGATTACTGATACTAAGTGGTAGATATCTGCACTATAAAAACTTTATTGGAGGGTCAGTTGTTAGGTTTGACTACAAAGGAACACAAGGGGTGATGGAAATGTTCCATATCTTGATTACAGTGGTCATTACATGACTGTATACTTGTTAAAAACTAATAGAAATGTGTATACAACAGGTAAATTTTACTGTATACAAATTATATTACATAAACTTGACTAAACCTTTTCCCTCCGTGAAACAGTTTTGGTGTGGATGTGGAGCAACTGAAACACTCATATACTCTAGAATGAGAGTATAAATTAGTGCAAGTACTTTGGAAAATAGTTTAACTTTAACCATTATGCTTGAATGATGCCTAACTAAAATCCAGCAAGTTTACTGCTATACCCAACAAAATGCTTACATGTGTGCAAAGTCATGCAAAGAATGTACATAGCAGAATTATTTTAATAGCAAAAAGTTGGCAATAAATTGAATACTCATTACAATATAAAGGATAGATAAAATGTGGGGTAATCTTAAAATGTAGTAATATATAATAATAAAAATGAACAAACTATGCTTCATGCGAAAACACAGCTGAATTTCACAAATAGGCAAAAGAAGGAAGATACACAAAAAAATACATAGCATATGATTCCATTTATATGAAGTTCAAAGCTGTAAGTCGAGACAGGGGTTTCCTCTGCCACTGGGAGGGAAAAAGACTGGGACAGTGATTAGGAGAATGAGTGACAGAGGTTTCTGGGGTGCTGGAATTACTTGACCTGACTGGTAAATAACAGGTCACTTGATAATAAATTGAGCTATACACTAATTAGGCACTCATTTATATGTTACACTTAAATAAAATGTTGACCATTAAGAAAAAGAAAAAAAGAGGTATATCCCTTTATTTTAGATGATCATACCTAAATGCTCCAAGTAAGTTATCTTTGATAACCAAACTAAAAGTCATTTGTTTTGCTCATTAGAATGCTTTGATTTCTAAAAATGAGTATTTCTAAAAGAAATGTATTAAAATGTTAGTTTAATGAGAAAAAAATCATATTTGATGTTATAGCTTTATTAAAGGGCAGAGTCCTCAAGTACCTCTTTTTTTTATGTAATCAGCTTATGTGTTAAGAAAACATGATTTCTAGGATTTATTTTAGTTATTTTTATTTTTGTTATTTTTAAATGACTATAAAACAGCAACATATACAATCTTTCTTTTTATTGTTAAATTTATTGAGGTGACATTGGTTAGCCAAAAATACATAGGTTCCAGGTGTACAATTCCACAGTGCATCATCTGTGTGTTGCACAGAACATACACAATCTTGAACTATATCCAATCTCACTATAGTGCTAGGAAAGGGGGAAAAGGTCACTAATAGTTTCACTTTTTTACATGTGTTTACATTTAAAGCACTTTAAAATATCTGGTGACTGCTAGTTCCTAAAACAGTTATGAGTCAAATTCTATTTTACTAACACAAAACAACGTGATACTATTACCCCCACCCTGTGTCCCAAAAGGAATGCTTTGACCATCTCAAAAAAGGGGGGGGGGGGGAAATACACCATAAAAGAACAGAGAAAAATGTTTTAAAAATTAATAGCACAGTAAGACATTCTATACACCTTTGTAGTTTGAAATATGTCAGAATCTCCGATTTATAATCTAGCATAATATAAGCCATATGGAACTTAAAAAATAATTTATTCCTTTAAGAATAGAAAACAAAACTGTTAAAGAAAAAAATTGAAATCTACTGAACTATTTCAGTATTTGTGAAGATGATACCTGTTTTCAAAAAGAAAAAAAAAGCATGAAAGGTAATAGAATTCATCTGTCTCTAGTAAAACTCTGTGTCTAGTAAAACTCTAGATTTGTACATCCCTAAAATAAACATTTATGAAAACCCTAAGATGAGCCAGGCACAATATTAAAGTGTAAAGCATAAAGGGAAACAAAATGAATAAGAACCCTAGTGTCTTCAGAGATAGTTCTATCTCATACCTACATGCAAAAGCATTAGGCAAATTAACTGTGCCCCACAAAACAAGAAAGGGGCACTGTGAGCTCAGAGGACAGACAGTCTTTCCTTGAACAGGCCCAGATCTGGTTCCAGGTAACTTCATTCCATCTGTCCCAATGTCAGCCTTTAAAGCAGTGTTTCCCAAAATGATGCTCTGTTCACTGATTATGTGAGAAATAGTTATGCGCTGCACTTTTTAAAAAAAAGTTTCAATAGTTACATGTATTTAAAAACATATATATATATATATATATATATATATATATAAAATAACTAGTACTTCAATCTCACCATTTTCAAGGACTTACCACTCAGTGAAAGGATAGAGTAAATATACTTACAATTCTGGAAAAGTGGACTAAGTATATCGGAATTCAAGCTGTTCTCATGTAAGACAAAATCATGATGGTTGCATGGATGTGGTTAAGTTGGAGAAATACTGACCTATTTGAAAATAATTCCTCACATTATAGCTCTAAGTATCTGGTAGTGTATCTACTCCCACGGGAGCCCTCTTCCTCAAACCAAATAAGCCCCATCCCTGCATTTCCCCCATCACACATGGTGTCTAATCCCTCAGCACCCTGACCATCCTTCCATCTGCTGGGGCTAAGGTATTCTCAACAAAACAAAGTTAGGTACTAATGAGTGTGTTAGTGATGGAAGAGAAGCATAAGTACCTTTCAGTAAGCTTTCACCAGATACAACCATCGCCCTTTCTTCAGTTGAGGAAACCCAACAATGTAACATGTCGCCCCGGTGAAAATTACAGGGCCTATTCTATCTAGAGTTTTAGTTGTTATGCAAACACCCAAACATGCAAAACAAAGAAAAAAACTGATCAACTTTAACAAAACTAGTGACAAAAAACAATGGCTTTGGAATCTACAAATAAGTTTCTACATAGTAAAATCTTAGACAAATCGCCTATATTAGCATTCATGTTCCATTTGAAAAGAAATAAATATAAATCAAATGACTGCAGATGTAATAAAGTATGTAGCATAGATTTATTACTACCTTCAGTAAGTGATTTTTTCCATATAGGTCTCCAACTGTTACTGCTCTGGGAATTAAAAACTAGTTCCATGCTAGATGACCACAGATTAAACAATCTGTGAGTAACTACTACTCCCTGGTTGAAAGTAACATTCAAGGCAAGATGGAAAGAGTTTCTTTCCCAAATTCTGACCATTTCAGTGTTACTGATAATACCAGGAAGAAAGCTTTAGTGATGGAGAATGGTGTCCCAGGCAGCAATAACAATGTCATCTATAGAAGAAGAAGAGGGGGAAGGAGGAGGAAGAAGAGAACTTGGAAGGCACTAGGAAACTAGAATCTTTGAAATAAAGGACATGCATGAATATTTTAAAAAGATTATTTCAAAGGAACAAATCTAGAAGGTTCCCAAGGCATAAATGATGAGCAAATAAAAGTTATAGATAGTAAATATGGAATATGCAAACAAGAGTGAACACTGTAGACTGGAATGGTTTGAAAGTACTCATGAAACAATTATTTCCAAAGCATTCAATTCAATAAGCAGTTAATAAACATACACTAACACTAGTAGTTACCAAAGTGGGTGAGGGAAGAAAACATTAGAACTCTGTTTCATCTAAGAGATCTGAAGACACTAAGCTTTAGTAGTATGCATTATCCAGACTGGCACTGGTATCCACACTCAGTACATGTATTAAGAAGTCAAGTGTCACGCCAGTAACCAAAGTATCCTGACAAGAGTGGGGGTCATGCCCAAAATAGGAGTAACAGAGGTACACACTCCTTCTCTTTCAACATAATGAAATGTATAGTGGTCTAGTGTGCTTAATTGGATTATCTAGGTTTAACTAAACTGGCTCATAAAAATAATGAACTATAAAACTGTTTTTAAACTTTCTGGCAAAGAAATCACCACCAGAAAAAATATATATTAAAGATTCAAGTATAAACAAACAACACAGAAAACAGCACAGCCGGCCCTTCTACTACCTGAGTACACTCTCTGTTAGTCATTCTGTAAGCTAAAAACAAATGCAATGTTAATCAAATCTCTAAAGAAAACAGCCTTCAATCCATTACCAAGACATGCCCACTATTACTAACAATGAACATGGCTGTAAATATATACTGTTCCTTGAAACATTAATTAATGACACCATGAATTAATGACACCATGAACACATTTAAAAACTCAACCAGATGATTATCAAAAAAATTTGTCTTATCAAAAAGATTTTCTGTATTGTTAATAAACACAATTTTAAATACTTTAAAGTTTTTATTCTTTTACCCTTTGTAATATATCAATTTTTAGAGGCCTTATAATGTACGTAATATATTAGTATAACAATGCATTATATAATTTATAAATCAATCGCTTAAATTGAGGGTCTGCTTTAAAAGCTTATATTGATGGGATGTACGATCGATAAGTTTAAAGACCACCATACTCAAGGGACTGTTGGAGGGAGGGGTGACAGAAGAGAAGGAAAGAAGGGGGCAGACAGAGAGAAGCTTCTGCCATTTAATTATGACCTACACAAATTACCACATTTAAATCTCACCATGCATTATCATCATTCACCCAGTTTTACAGTTAAGTTCCTTACTCATGTAACAGAGCTAAGCAGATCTGTACCCATGTTGTTCTAAGTCTAAAGCAAATGCTCTCACCCACCACCCTCACTGCCCTACTGGTTCCAAAACAACAAAGGGGGCCCACTGACCTGAATTACAAGTTTAAAACCTACCATAAATCAGATCTGCACCTGAGATATAACAGGCCTAAATTCAATCGATTTACTACAAGGAATAGCATTCTATGGTTCACAATGAGTCTGGGCCCAAATTATCTTGCCAGTCTTCTCCCCCACACTTTATCTTCATCCATATAACTGTATACATGTTCTTATTTTTGCTTAGATTGCTTCGTGGGCTCTTCTGCCTCCTGTTCATCTTGGCATTGTCTTTGTATTTCTTTATTTCCCCCTAAGGAATCATCTCTCCTAGGCATTCTGCCCCCATTTTGTGGTGCATAAACATTTACTAAATTGTCTCTTTGGCAATCATGTACATATTCTTCAATGAATAAATTGTTGTCACTACATTTAAAGTGCCCATTATCTTGAGAGAGCACAAGCAAGAATGTCATTGTAATACAATGTACTGTGAGTTTTACAGAGTTCTGGGGGGAAAAAAAGGACTAGCTCTGCTAGGGCACTCCAGGAGAACTTCCCAAAGAAGGCTGTCTGTAATCTGGGGCGTAAAGGGAATGACAAATCTGCAGGAACAGAAGACATTTCAGTGCATGAAATGGCATCAAGACAGCTGGCCAGATGTGAGAGCAGGCTGGGAGGGGTCTGCATGACAGTGCTTTTCAAGGAATGCTCCACAGCCTAATTCTGAAAGACTACCAACAGGCCAAAAAATCAAGTCCTTTCTGAGGTTCTTACAAATCATAACGTAGAATTACAAGGGCTGCCCAGAAAAATCCAGCCATAAATGCCTCTAGTTTTCATATTACATGGCTGGACACTTTCTGGACAGCACTTGTATATAATTTTCATTTTCAGTTTTACATATATTAATACTGACTTATTACTGTATCAGTTATGGGATACTGTATTTGGTTTTCATAAACTTAGCAAAAACAATTACTAGAGTTTATAGGAGAACCTAACCAAGTGTTGTAACCTAAAGTCTGGCTCCTATGCAATGCCTATTTGTGCTACAAAGTTCTTTGTGTACCTAGACACAGGCCTCACAGACGTTCCGAATTTCTACAGTTTGGGAGAAGAATCTTCTGTTATTGAGGCCTTACCCATTTTGAGTTGGCCATGGTCTTCAACTAATATATTTAGAGCTTTTTAAGTTATAAATTTGTTAGCTTCAAAATGGCCAATTAAGATAATTGTGAGTTCTCTGATTAATCCCCCAGAATACAGTAATGCATAACTGATAAGAACAGTAATATTCCCTTCCCCTGCCAGGACACAACTAACCAGCAGGATATAAGGGGAGGAATGGGACTCACGGAGCTCTGAATCTTTCAGATGAGACACCTCCTTCTAAGGCCATGAGGCCAAAAGCCACACCAAGACAAACTGTCAAAGACTATAAAGATCATCAGGGCTAATCATATTACGCCTTATACCCCTGTTCACGCAGATCAGTGGAGACCTAAAGCTGCATCATACCTGCAGCTCAGTGGCACATGGTTCGGTACATCCCCGACACTGCCTTGGTCTCCCACAGCTCTCCCTATCCCGATCCTCCTACTATATCTTTGAAACTCACATGGTTCATCAGAAAAAAACTCTGTATTTCCAAGCTTAACCTCTTTGAATGCTCTGATTCAACAAAAACTTGGACTATGCTCTGAGAACAGTTCTTTCTCCGAAACCTTTTCAAGTCATGACTTGTTTGTTCTCTCTCTACAAGCTATGTATGCACTACAGAGATAACTCTTCATTATAGCTTCTAAACCTCTGACATCCCAGCTACCTTGAAAGATCCCATCAGACTATACTACCCATCAACCCTTCTTGCTATAATCATCTACAGACATCACTGTCACTCCTGTTCATTTTCTAATAATTTGAACACCTGGCTTACTGTCTTTCCCTCCACATTACTCCAGTCCTCATTTTAAAAATTTAATATACAGTTAGGCCACCCAACAATATGGCATCAAAGGCTTGTTCTACTTGTTCGCTTCCTCTAGCCTACTCCAACACACTCTGCCTACAGACCCTCTTTACTACTAATAGCACTACCATTATAGTTTTGAATTCATACATTGTACTCTCTGATTACCACCTCCCAGTTTTCCAAGTATTTCCTCTAGTACCCATCAAACAATTTTTTTCCCTGATCAGTCCTATCATTTTTTTCAGTGTCCATTATCACCCTCATGTCCTCACCTTCCTCCTCACCCAGCTAGGATTCCATGGATGAGCACCAGGATCACTCCACTCCTTTGCATATGCCTTCCCAATTCCCTCACTCCTCTTCCTCCCACCCTATCATATTTGCCTAGCAAAACCCCAACCTTCATCATATCCAACTCTCTACCTACTCCATGTCCCAAAGCAGCTATACGTAGCTGATGAATGACATGCAGCCATTCCAACTGTTCCTTAACTTTATCATCACAGAATTCAAGTGGGCTCTCAGCTCCGCCCAGCAATCAATCCTACTACATTTCTCTAACTTCCAGGGTAATTACCTCCCCTACAGCCTTACTTTAAACTTGCAACACCAATCCCCAATCTCCGTGCTCAGCTGACTCTCACAGAATCAATCACAGAACTGCCTTGTCTTTCCACCTTAAAATCTCTAAACTCATCTGCATCAACATGTATGTACTCTGCCTTCCCTCCTGTTATAAAATAGTGAAATATTCTTTCTTCTATCTTTGGGGATATCAATCTATCTCTAACAGAACGTAAGCTCTATGAAATGCAGGCACTTAATAATATTTGTAGAACTGAATCATTCTCATCACAGTATACAAACATGTTCTATCTTTTCCCAGCCAACAACAAAAACACCTCCCTAGAATCCATGACCCCTTCCAGTTGCTGCCTTTTTTTTCTGCCTGTACTGACTTCCATTCTCTCGTCGACCCACTCCAATCAGCTTACTAAATATCACTCTACTTAAATAATTCTTGATAAAGTAACCAGTAACTTCCATCTTAACAAATCCAATAATCAATTCTAAGTCCTCACTTTAACCACTCACTTAAACCTGCATGAAGATGTACATTTAAGATTTTGTACTTTATCGCATCTATGTTATAACTTAAACATTAGAAAACTTCATTGAAAAGATTTCATAGTAGATCAGATACAGCTGGAAAGAGAATTAGCAAACTGAAAAATAAATCTGAAGAAATTACCCACAATGCAGAGACAGAAATGGAATTAATTCTAAGAAAGATTAAGAGATATGAAGAACAGAATGAAAAGGTCCAACATACAAGGTCAGACAATTAAGTTTGTGAACTTGCCACTGTGAGCTTATGTTGGCAGCACTGTGCAAACAACTTGGTTAGGTGTCAAACAGCTGTACAAACAACTTGTCAAGGTTATGACACCTTACCAAGTTGTTTGTATGGTGCTGCCAATGTTAAGTGCATGGTGGCAAGTTCGTGAACTTAACTGTCAGATTTTGGGTACAACAGCAGCTCTGATGGCCATTCCAGAAAAAGAGTTCCAAAACTACTTTGAAGGGTGGACTAAGTGCTGGCGTCAGTGCATAGCTTCCCAAGAGGACTACTTCAAAGGTGACTGTAGTGATATTCAGCAATAGGTACATAGCACTTTTTCTAGGATGAGTGTACAAAATTAATTGTCTGAACTCGTATGTCTGACAGGAATTTCAGAAGCAAAGAGACATAACACAACAAAATAAAACTGCAGATCAACAAAAGCTACGAGAAACTAATGATCTCCACTGCTACGACCCCCAAGATCACAAAACCAGAAGGCTTAAATCCAGGTTTCAGGCTTCTTCCAACACATTACATCACTCAGAGAGGAGGAAAAGAAAAATAGAGTTGGCTAGGGAACACCATTAGGCCTAAATCACATATATGCTACTTCTCCAATTGGGATGCATGAACTCTTAAAGTTAGTCCATGATATGCTAAGAATAAACAGGGTCAGAAAACAAACATGGTAGTTTTTCCTGGACCATAAATTTTATGCAAAGATTTCAAGGAAGTTAATTAAGTCATTGAACTGTCATGTAATCCCATCTTAACAGTAATAAAACAAATGTGAGTGTCGCTTTGGCAGCACACATAAAACAAATGTGGATACACTGATCAAAGTAGAACTTAAAATGTGCATACAGCAGTTCTCAACCTGTGGGTCATGACCCCTCTGGGGGTCGAATAACCCTTTCACAGGGGTCGCCTAAGACCATTGGAAAACATATTTCTGATGGTCTTTGGAACCAAGATACCGCTCCTCTATCCATCTCCAGGTGGATCCACCTACATGCAGATATGTCCACATACGAGTACCTGGCGTGATGACATCATCGCGCCAACCCCATCACATACACCCTGTACAAATACAGGTATATGTGACGGGGTTGGCACCATAATGTACTTAAGCAGACCAGTCACACATGTGTAGAGAGCAGCTACTGTGTAGAAAGCAGCTGCTGTGTTGAAAGCAACTACTCTGTTGAAAGCAGCTACACCATGCTTCAAGACAAAATTTCATTTATTTGTAATTAGAAATAAATATTTCACAACATATAATTACATATTGTTTTTGTGATTAATCACTATGCTTTAATTACGTTCAATTTGTAACAATGAAAATATATCCTGCATATCAGATATTTACATTACGATTCATAACAGTAGCAAAATTACAGTTATGAAGTAGCAACGAAAATAACTTTATGGTTGGGGGTCACCACAACATGAGGAACTGTATTAAAGGGTTGCAGCATTAGGAAGGTTGAGAACCACTGATTTATAAGATAAAATATATGAAACATGAGTATATGCCAAGTTGCTTCTGACAAACTCTGAGATCCTTAGGGTTATGCACTCATTTGCCTTAGCTATTACCGCTAGGCTTAAAAAGCATGATTAATGGCTTTGATAGCTTTCTCAACTATGTGTAAATTACTATAATTAGCAGAATTCCAGATCTGTTTAACAATAACAAAAAAGATTGTGTATTTCACTGTTTTTGTTTTGTCTTTTACTCTGAACTTAAATGTTTTATATTGTGAAGAGCATAACAAAAATGCTGAGGGAATTAAAAAAAAACAAAAAACTGCTAAACAGGGAAGTGCAAGGTTCTAGCTTATCCCACTGCTTTCTGGTTGCTAAGGGGTTCTAATGATAACTCCCACAAACAGCCCATCCTAGAAAACTACGTTATTGCCACATCCAGCACTGTAAGGGCCGTGGGAACATAGGAGGGCAGTACAAAGTGATGAAAGATAGTAGCCAAAAATATATTATAAGCAGGGCCAAGGGGCTCCAGCCTCATCGACTGGGTGCCCAAATTGGGCCAACGCTTTTACTGATGGATAGAATGAGGAAGTGAAGCTTGTATGGGGAAGTAAAAACCTTCTTCTTTCCAAGGTCTGTGATTATCATACCTTATGGCTGTTCCCAAAAGTCCCCATTGTATTCCAGCACGTATTGTGTATTTACATACCAGCGCTTATCCCCAAGGAATGGAGTAATTGTTATTATAAAAACATCCATTAAGGGAGGGAATGGCTGAGCTCATTCCATCAGATCTCAGGCTGAGCTATAGTGGGAAGCAGGCAGCCAGAGGGCAGGAGATCCCCCTCAGAGAGGGTGAGGGTCTTATGTCTCACCTTTGTTGAGCCCAAGCTCTCTTCTGATGGCCCCTATGAGACTGTGCCTGTCTTACGTTGTTCCTCCCTTGAAGAATCTTACCCATCATTGACTAACCAGCCATCCTCCAGGGCCATGCAGGGTGATGTGAGGTGTATGAGTGAAGGAGGAACAGTTCCCTTGAGAGAGGGTAAGTTCTGTCTCCTAGATATTCTATGTCCCTATGGCCTCCATGCTTTATCTCCTGCCTTAGGATGTCATGGGGAATGCATGAGGGGACAGACAGGTCTACAGCTAGAAGGCAACATGTTATTATACTACTGCCTTGTCTTCATCCACTACACACTATCACCCAAGTGTAAATCAGGATTAGTGTGAGTTACAAGTATCAGACCTGTGTAATAATAGCTTCAACAGAAGTCCAAAAGTAGGTGCAATCCAATTAAAAAATGGGCAGAGTACCTGAACAGACACTTCTCCCAGGAAGACATACAAATGGCCAAAAGATACATGAAAAAATGCTCAACTTCACTAGCTATTAGGGAAATGCAAATCAAAACCACAATGAGATTACCACCTCACACCTGTGAGAATGGCCATCATCAACAAGGCAAGGAATAACAAGTGCTGGAGAGGATGTGGTGAAAAAGGAACCCTTATACACTGCTGGTACAACCACTGTGGAGGACTGTATGGAGGTTCCTCAAAAAAACTAAGAAGAGAGTTACCATATGACCCAGCAATTCCTCTTCTGGGTGTCTACCCCCCAAAATTGAAAACCTCAGTCCGCAAAGATATATGTACCCCAATGTTCATCGCAGCACTATTCACAGTGGCCAAATCATGGAAACAGGCAAAGTGTCCTGTAATAGATGACTGGATAAAGAAGTGTGGTACATTTACACAATGGAATATTACTCAACTATAAATAAAGATGAAATAGGGCCATTTATGACAACATGGATGGATCTTGAGATTATCATGCTAAGTGAAATAAGCCAGACAGAAAAAACCAAGAACTACATGATTCCACTCATATGTGGAACATAAAATTGAAAGCAACAAAGAAACAAAACTCATGGACACAATTAATAGTTTAGTAGTGACCTGAGGGTAAGAGGGCAGGTGGGTGTGGGAGAAGGGTCAGAGACACAAATATATGGTGATGGAAAGAGAACTGACTCTGGCTGATAAACACATAATACGACACATAGACGATGTACTGTAGAATTGTACACCTGGAGCCTATGTAATTTTTACTAATCAATGTCACCCCAATAAATTTAATAATAAAAAAATGTAGGTGCAGCAGAGCTTGCACATTGTTCCATGATACTGAAAAGCCAGGCTCCTTTTCTCTTGTTGGGCCCCTGTGTACAGTCTCCCTTTCTAACTTCACTCATGGTCCAACATGGCTAAAACAGCTCCAGTCACCCTATTTTCATTCATGTCAGCATTCCCTTTAAGAACTGTACCTGTAAATTTGCCCATAATATTTCTGCTTACATTCCCTTGGCTGAAATACAGACTATATACATGGTTGCAAAGGGGACTAAGAAATGTGATCTATTCTTGGCATCCACGCAGTCAGTTAAAATGAAGATTACAAACTAACAGTCACATCACACCACATTTGAATAAAATCTTTTACAATGTCCCCAAAATATGTCCCTTCTACTTGAGATGACAGAACAGCTAGTTTACTTTATATACGCAGTCTCTGTCGAGCCCTTTAACTTAGCTCAGGGAAAAGAACTGTGCCCAGATAAACCAGTGAGCTTTATGAACAACATGAGAACTGGCAGAAGTACTGGTAGTCTTACTGTAACATCCTCCCTGTGAATACTAGCAACAGGATGCCTCCAACATGTGCTATTAATCATACAGCAAAAAGTAGGTAAATAACTTCAAATGTTTTATAGCAAAAATTTGCCTTCTCTCCTGATTTAACCAATTCAGGAACTGAAATTAATAAAAATAACAGCTTGGATTTAAACTGCACTTTTCTTCATTAGGATTCAAACTTTTCAAGTATATAATAATATGCTATTTTATATTCTAATGACAAAACTTGATATTATTTGCACATTTTAAATCTATTTTAACATTTAAGTTGCTTATGAGTATACACTGAAAAGCAATGAGGAACAATAGAAATAGCTGGTTTGTTACAGTGGCAGACTTAAAGCTAATCTTATTTTTTTTTAATTTTCATCACTTCTAATGCTATTTGTACAATAGTGTTTTAAGGTTTTACAAACATATACACGTATCTATCTTATATACATACAGGATACAAAAAGATAGATTGTATGATGAAAACATTTCTTTGAAGCCACAAATGATTTTAAAGTTCAGTCTTACCACCTACTAGCTGTGTGACTTTATGAAAATTACCTAACTTCTGTAAAATAAGGATCACAGTTCTAGCCATTTTATGTCTGTTTGCTTTCATTTCCGCCCCCTTCCCATCTATGATCTATAGCATAGGGGGTGAGAAACCTGAAAACAGTATTTTCAAACTTCTTCACCTGTGAGCTTCAGGATGGGGCAGACAATGGGAGACCCTAGCAGGAGATTGGAAGGGGAAAAGAATAGAGAAGCCATTTTTCTTTCTGCTTCTGGGGGTCTGTCTAGCTGATGCTACCATTCCAATGGCTTCCTGCTCAGGAGTAAGGCTCCTGTTGTAGCAAAGCTAGCACGTCCTCTCAAAATGCAATGTTTACAAAGATGTTCACTAAGAACATTATCTGGAATGGCAAAATATTGAAAACACTGAAATGACTAATTATTTTAACTGATTAATTAACTAGGATGGGCCTAGAAGATACACCATTAAAACTGTACTTAAGAAAAATTATTAATGCCATAAAAAGTACAACATGATATCACATAAATAAACTTGTAATTAAGGATTTGAGCCCAGGTCTGGTCAGACCTCACATTCTTCAGAATCTTACCCAAATTTGAAGTTAAAATATCACTTTTTAATGAAAAAACTGAAATTTACAACACTATCTCATATTCATAGTAATTCTATTTCCCCCCAACATTTTATTATAAAAACTGTCAAACACAGAAAAACTGAACAAATTATATAATGAATATCCATATACTCACCCCTAGATTTTATATTAACATTTTGCTAAATTTGTGGTAATATCCCTATCCATCTATGGATCCCTATATTCACCCATCAATGTACCTTATTTAATAATCATTTCAAAGTAAGCAGAAACATCTTAAAAGGGTCAAATAACTCATAATATTAGACTGTAAAATATTATTCATGTAAAAGGTAGTCTCAAAATTACACCAACTATAATTTATTAGGGCTTTTACTACCATTCACAAATTCTGCTAGCAAGTCACTGTGAATAAATTCAACCTCTGAACATACTTTAAACATCAATGCTGAAATTAATGTAAATTAAAACAGCTGCTTAATAAGTTACTCACTTGACTGACAGAATTTAAGTTTTAAAGAAAATCCATTTTAATTGCTTCATTTTTCAAATATTTACAGTCTCAAAAATTAGAATTCCGTAATTTTAATATTCTTATTTTTAAAGCATCTTTCATACTTTTAAATTACACATTAAATTAGGTTACGGAAGTCTTGACAACTGATTAAATCATTGGCCCCAAATAAACGCTTACAGCATACCTTAGAAACTTATTTCTAGGATTTCATATGCAATTGAATTTTTTCTGGTGAATATGAATGCATTTGTTCCACAATTACTTGTGGCATAAAGGAGGCCTCATTCTTCCCTTCAAATTTGTAAAGAAGGAAAGGAGATTAAAGGGATGACATACTGACTTTCAAAGCTATTTTTGGAAATTGGTTTAGGAGTAGCTGTCTGCAAATTACAAAGATAATAATGTATTTTGACACTGTATTATTTCCAATGAATATCATTTAATAAACACCTTTTTGAAAAGTCTAAAATCTTAAATTATACCTTTTTCAGAAAGCAAGTGAAAGTAAAATAACTTATATTACTACTCTACAACTGAATACAGTCATTTTGTGCTGTAGATAATAATCTAAATGCTCAGTGTATCCAAGATACCACTACTGTAGTGATATCAGTCACAAAATGAGTTCAGTCCTAAAAATAAAGTTCAGTCATTCTTTCATCTGCTATATAAAATCTACCAAATCATTCCTAAAGAAAATGAACAATATAATTATTGTTCACAAAACAGTCTCTTTTTTTTTTGAAAAATTTAAGTACTTAATTAGAAATATTTTCATAACTATGCCTGTTTCTGAACGTCACATACTTTTCCTCTTACTGTAGTTTTTCTTTCTCTCAATGAGTCAGCCCAAATAAAGCCAAAACTGAAGAGAAAAAAATTGTCATGCAAAATAAATTACAACTACTGCTCACCATACCTATCATAATGAATTCAATAACTTTTTCAATAACAGCAGTTGGGAGAAATATGAGTTTCAATCTTCAAACTCTATTAAATTCTCTATTACAGCATTTGCCTAAATAAATAATCACTACTTTGGCCTTATAATTTGGCTGGTACACCCATCACTGCAAGCAAAGGAAAAAAACCATTTTTGATGGCTCATTCAAATGGAAAAGCCATATATCAGAGGTTATTGTGTAAAACCACAGTACTTCTGATGGAAAGCACAGTTTGGCAGAACACATTTAATTAGGCTTGGCCCTTCAAAACATGAAATACTCAGTTATAATCATATTACAGTTTTGTCTTAATAATGAAAAAACACACAAGAAATTTCAAGGTCAACCCTTCCTTGCTCCACCTTTTAGACATTAGATGCAATTTAAAAGCTTGAAAATAAATTAAAAGACAAGGTCAATGAAGTAAGGATAGAATCAAAAGAAACACTGAATAAATGTTATAGTTAATCTTTCCTTCTCACTTAATTCAACATAATTCTTTCAGTGACTGTTAAAAATGTATCTGAAGTTTTTATTTAAAATGTATCTACTAAACAGCAGTTATTTTCATAATTTATTTCTATTAAAAACCTGAGCAGACTTATGAATTGTTATAAGGTCACTGGCTTTTTTTCTATTTTTTTAAACAAAAGTTATCTTTTAAATATTACTATATTTGTTATGAATAGTGACCTTTTATTGTGTACCTACTACATACCAGGCTCTTTCTTATACTTTTGTTCATTTGATCACCTCAGAATTCCTACAGAGGCAAGTATTATGCTCATTTTACCATGAAGAGTTGGAGTCCTAAGAAGTTAAATAGCCCAAGAGCTCCTAATTAGTAAATGGCAGGCCTGGCATTCAATTCTAGGTCTACTGTATTACCAATAGCTATATTCTAATAGTTGTACCTCTTCCATATTATTACCAAATTATCAAAATCTACAGCTTGTCCCTCTAAAGGACAATATAAGTGGTAGCCTCCAAAATCAATTGCCTTGGAGAATCCTTAACAGAGTAGGGTGATGTGCTTACAGATTCAAGAATTATGTATTAATTGCCTTGATATTTAAAACTATCAATACTACTGATACTTTTGATTAGTTGAACATTTGAAATACTTTAATTACAAATATTACAGTTGGGTCAGCATCAAGACTTTATTAAAATCTTTGGCTAATTTTATAAACAAATTATCAAATAGAAAATATAATCTTTCAGATAAATTAGTGAATAAGAAATGGTACCTTAGTGATTGTTGTCAAGGCAATTTCATTTAGAAAGCAAGGAGAAATCTCTTGTGGGCAATATCTACTTAACAATCAAAAATTCCTTTCTGACTTCCATTGGCCAAATTTTGCACCACATAAAATGAAAAGCCATTTGGAGAAAGAGCAAAAACATGGCTGTTATATTCAATTTACTCAGTGTTGCAAAACATTTTTTACATAAATTTTAAAGATTGAGCAGAGCAAAAAGATGAAATACAGTTTTAATTTTTTAAATTGGCATAAATTTGTCAGAGATTTTCTAATTACTAACCTCATCTAATTAAATGTATTTTCTCTTAAATTGTTTTTATTTTAATTAACAAGCAGCAGCAGAGCTTCAGTGCAAGTAATAAAGTTATCCACAGGAGGATTGATGCTACATACTCATAGTTTTCCGATTTATATAAAGTATCTCATTTATTCTTCACAAAAACCTGGTGCAAAAAGTCTTATATTTATCAATTTTATAAAGTAGGATAATGAGGTTCAGAGTTGAAGAACCTGAAATCATGCTGTGGTGGGATAAGTTCTGGAAATCCATCCTTATCCCACAAGAACTTCTAGGAATGAGGGAAGAGAAAAGACAGCTGAGAGGTTCCTGTGCTGGAACCCAAAGTGAAGATATGAGAGGTAGGGGAGGGCCTGGTATGAACTCATGAGAGGCTTGCCCAGCAGCTCTTGCCACTTGGGGACTACTAGTTCCAGTTTCATGAAGATCCTTGTGCGTGAGTCCTACCATTAGGGGAAACTACAGGAATCTTCATTAACTCTAAAGTCTACTGCTTGGGAAAACCAGTTTGTTGTACCCACAGCAAATCCTCATTGCGATTCCAGGAAATAAAATCTATTTCACGTAGAATCACCACAAAATCCCCAGTTATATTAATTTGCATGGTTATTTTACATATACCATCCACAAAAACACCCGTTGCTTTCCACACTGGAATTAGAATGTGCCAAACTTCTCTCAATATGGTGCCAAGGACATAACCCTGAACAAAGCAGGAAGCTCCAAAATATTTTTTAATGATGATCTAGAGATGAAAATGAGAGTAAATCTTAGTCTTTGACTGGAATTATGGACCACACCACATCTAACAAAATTATACCTAACTGAGATATACAGAAAGGTCTGTACCTGTATACATAAAACCTGAAGGGGAAAGATAGGACATAAAAACTATGGAAAAGAGTTAAATGATAAAATTAACAATAAATTCACTAATAAGTGAATATTGTCTGTCAAAAGAGTTAATGGGCATTTAGACTAAATAGTAAAAAAGTAGTGTCCAGAACCAGGGAGGTTCTAAGTTCCGATCTATTTTATACTGAAGTAGTGTACTTGTGGTCAGATTTAATGAACAATCCTGATAAAGTGGACCCCATCAACAACAGAGAGAATACTGAAAATGTATGAACAGGCCCCATCTCATATCTAAAGGTGTAAGTGTTATATATCATATTCATTTCTTAAAAAGAGGGCCAGGTCGTTCTGCTAATGTTTGCGAGCCACTGGATGACCTTTATCATCATCTCTCCTAATCCTTGAATTCTATGATTCATTAAAAAAATACATTAATTAAAACTGTAGCATTCTTTTCTAAACAGTAATGTATCAATTGATTATTTTCTATTTTGTCAGCAAAATTACAGGAATTTCTACACTAAAAAACTATAAAGAGGAAGGAAACTATTTCTTCTCTTATACTACAAAATTATAAACAGAGGCCTGTTGGCAGATAAATATTACAAGATAAAGTAAGATTTAAATGTATAATTCATTCTAACCATTTCCAGTGAAAGAAATAAATCACACTTGACACATGTAAAAACGCTTTTTAAAAAAAGAACAAAATCTATACAAATTAATTTCATTATTCTTATTGACTGTAAAAAAAAACTTACCAGTAGTAATTTAGAAGTAGTAATAATTCCTCCAATTATTTCTTACATTCTAATCAAACATCGTCCAAGCACTCACCATGCAATGGAGGACCAGTGATAAACAGAAGGAAGCAAGCTCTGTGCTGCATTATGGGCTTTTAGTCTCGGATAGATAAATTGGTAAGAGTAAATGAAAGAAAACCTAACTGCAAAAACTGAATTTAAGTGCATTACAGAAGATTCTATACTTAATATAGGAGATATTAAAATACAGAGGGAAATCTCCATTCTTTTTTTCTCAGATACAAACAAATGCCTACCTCATTTGTTTGTAAGTGTAGCTAAATGTTAAATTTACTAAATTTGGTAAGTGTACTATAATTGTGTAAGACAGTCTCTTTTAGAAAGTACACACTCAGTATTTAGGGGCAAAGCGTCATGACATATGCAACTTACCCTCAAATCATTTAAAAAATAGTGTGTGTGTGTGTGTGGGGGGGGGTGCACGCGCACATGCATGCAGAATGACAGAAAGGGGAGAGAATATAAAACAAATAGAATAAAATATTAACAAATCAATCTAGATAAAGGTATATAGATTATTTTGGGGTAATATATTTATTTTTCAAACTTACATGTGTGAACTTTACAAATAAAGTTTCTAAAAAGAGGAGGAGGGAAATAAATGGGAAAATAATAAGCAAAATGTTGGTTATTCTTAAAGATGGGTTGTGGATATACAGGGGTTCATTCTACCATTCTATTTTTGTACACCTTTGAAACTTTCCATAATAAAATGTTAGAAAAGAAAAATAAAGAGTAGATAAAAATCATGCAGGTAAAGTAGCTACTAAAATGTCTGCCAAAGAGAAGGCATTCAAGAAAGGACTGACATGTTGTTATAAATGAGTTCACATCTAACTTAGGTGCAGACAAGTATTAGCTTTTGCTGTTTAATTACATATATTATGTACATAATATATGTAATTAATTAATAACAAGTATTTATTGACAATCCACAGAAGTTATGTGCTCTGCTCGATACTGCAGTAAACACCCTCACAAAAGTCAAGAAGCAGCTTACATACTCAGGAGTCAGGTGGTGATAATGAAGGACAAGACAGCAAAGTTCAGGAATCAAAGGAACCAAAATCACTTCTTTCCTATGTGATCTTAGACAAGAAATTTAGTAACTAGAGCATCTCTTCATCTATCACATTAAAAAATAAAACCATCTATTTCACAAGGCTGCTATAAAAATAAAGTGAGATACAAAACAAGTTGCTCTGTAAACTCAGAAGTGTTATAGACATGTTAGCTCTCGTCTTGCATTCTGTAGAGCAATGTAGGAAGAACAACACTTCTATAATACATTGTGATCATAACACACAGCAGTGTAAGTACCACAAGAAACAATCACATCTTGCTAGGAGAAAAGAAGTCTTCGTAGAGAAGGTGGTGCTTGAGATGGACCTTAATAGATGGACGCATGCAAAGGAGTGTAAGGCATGGAGGATATAACAGAGTTTTTGCTGGAGTCTGGGAAACAAATAAAAGAATAACCAGAAATAACCTGAAAAACTGAGAATAAACTGCATAAGGCCTTGCTTAACTCCTGTGAGGGCCCAGGCATCTGGCTCACTCATCTGGACCCGGTTATAGCATTGGGTTCTCCTCTTCCCCTGCCAGGGCCAACAAAACATCACTATCCAAAGCTATAAAGTTTTCCAAAATAAGGCATGCTGTTTCAAAGGAAATAATTTCAGCAAAACATACAATACACATATTGCCATGCAAGAAAAGGTTTTCTATGTCCAGGAAAAAAAAATCAATCCCAAGGAAAATAAATATAATCCAAAAGAGTTTATAATTTGCATCTAGCTTTGTAATGTGATTCATTTTCAGTGAAGAACCTCCCAAACACATTTTTTCAAGCCAATATTAGAGTAAGAAAATTCCTTAATTACCAACAAAAAGATCATCAAAAGTGATTACACAACTTAAGTCAAATTTTCTTTGTCAATTTCACTGACTTTCCTGGAATGTGTCTTAATTCAAAATTACACGCTGGGATCAACTTTACATTTTATTTAGCCCACAATACATATCTGTGCTTTTTAGGAGAATGTCCTTTTGTTGTTTGTGTAATCCTCTGAGTCACATAATGTGAAATAATGAATAATTAATCCATCAGGACACACTTTTAGATGAATAAATGTGTAGAGATTTAAGAAAAAAGCTATGTAAAATGTCTTATGACTAGCACACTAAAAATCATAAGTATTTTAATGCTTTTCACTGAAAATTAAATTTTTAAATGGTGGGGCAAAAGACCATAGAATCATTGAAAGTTATATGGAATAACTTCAGAGATTCAATCCCAACCTTCTCATTCAAAAGACAAAGGAACCTGGGAGGTAGAAAAATTAAAGGACTTCCTTGCAACATACTGATAACTAGATGGTAGCAAACTAAAATTTAGATGTCAAGGTTTTTGGCACCTGGTACTGATGTGATGATACCACATGCCATCCTGGACTTCATTCTGATGACACATAACTGCAAGGAAAACCATAACCACATGCAAATCTATGTTTACTTAAAGAAACAAACTATAAAGGTTTGCCACTGTGTTGAAGAAAACAGTTTCTGACCCAAGTAGCATGTAAAATCCTAATAAAAGAGAATGATTTTCTCATAAAACACAGCACTAAAAAGTTTCCAAGAGTTTAACAGTGTTTACATTGTACTGCTAGAACTCGTGCAACGTGCATACTTATTCACATTCTTCTTGAAAAACAGTGTATTTTAGGTAAACAAACTATCCATTATCTGCATATATTTCACTGCAGACTTCACTGCACCAAATGCAAAAACTATTTTAAATTACTTCAATTATTTCACGTTTAACCAGCTGCACATATCCACTGTTAACTGTTAGTAGTTGCAGCCATAAGAACAGTCATAAGAACAGAATTTCTTATGACTAACTATATAAAATCCATGTACATCACAACAATGAAAAAAATCTGTTAGGGCTTACTTGCTACTCCTGATGCAAGTCCATAGAGTAGTCCTCCCCCATCCGACTGCTGAGGGAAAACATGTGTTCCTGAAGGAGGTGGCTTTTCTTGTCTGATGAAGTTATACAGTAAGGTTTTCACAAGTTTGCTGGTGTATGGAAGACTACACAAAAAGAAAAAGAAAACCAAACTCATACTTGTGGGAGTTACCTCATTTTGTATAATGATACAAATAATCTATATACTGTATTAATATAAAGGGGTTAGCACAATTCAAAGAAATGAAGCATTATCTTGTAATAGTGAAGACCATGGGGTCTGAGATAATGCTGGCTTTCCTCTTTACTATGCCATAAATCATTGGTCAAATCACTTCAACTCCTGAACTTCAGTTATTTTATTTGTAACCTGTGTGACACATAAGACATTATAAATTCAGTGTATAATACAGTACCTGGCACTTGAAAGGAGGTAGTAACACAGAATCAGTAGGGAAAAGTAAGAACTACAAAACAATAATATAAAAGACTATACTTTTTTAAGTATGACATTACTCAATTTATGCAATCATATTAAAAATATATCTGTATGTACACAAATTTTTTAAGTAATGGGAGTACTCTTTGCTTTTAAGTAATGGGAGGAGGAGAGGAGAGCTAAATTAGGTGAAAAGGGATATGTGTTTATAAAGTGATGATAGATCAGTTCCTGCAATCTAGAGAAAACTTTTTAATAGACTCTTGAGCCAAAGCTCAGGTCCTTCCCCTATTATCAATGAAGGTGCCACAGAAATAACCAAGGTAGCAAGGAGGACATGTGAAAGGCAAAGCTCCCAACTCCTTGAGAACTTTAATCAAAGCTACTTAGTTTTACATTCTAAAATTCTGTGAAGATGTGTCAGTAAAAGGTATGAGTATAGGCATGGGTGTATGTGTGTATGTATATGTATTTAATATTGCTCTATCCCCATCCCTCCCCACAGGAGACTGTAAGCTTCTACTCAAGAGCATAGCCCCACATCCTAACACATTCCTGCCACATGGTTAGCACACAATAGATTTGTTGACTGGAGGGGATAGGGGGCATGGGGGGAGGTGCGTTTCCCTGGTGGTGTAGTGGCTAGGCTTCTGCACTCTAACTGCTGCGGCCTGGGTTCAATCCCCGCTCAGGAACCAACCAAAAAAAAAAAAAAAAAAAAAAAAAAGACTTGTTGACTAAATGAAAGAAGGGACTCAGTTAAGAGGCTGTTGCAGTAGTCCAAACAAATGGTAACAGGGCATAGATTACAGTAGTTTAAGTGGGACTGGGGAGAAAGGGAAGATATACAAATAATTTCAGTGAACAAATATTACTTGATGACCACTTAGACAAAGAGAATGACAGGAAGCAAGAAGGAAGAGAACTTTCAAAGTTTCAATTCTACAAAGAAACCACTAGAGAAGATAATGGATTTGGGAAATGAAAAGGGCAGGAAAGATGAATAGTTGGGGCAAAAAAGCAGCATTTGGTTTCTTATGTGTTGGGTTTGAAGTGCTGATAGAACCCCACGAGGAATGTCTGGTTGGTGATATGTAACAATACTAAAGTAACAGAACAAGGCTAGAAATACAGATTTGTACAATGAACACTAGACAAATTTAAAATAAAAACATACCATCGACCTCGCATCAGGTACTTGTGACTGATGCTCTGTCGCAAAACTTCCTTGTGGAAGAGTTGGCAGGAAAGGAAAACCACCATTGTTGATATAGCTTCTACTGATATTTCATATGTAATATCTCTGGAGAAACAGAAAACAAAACAGAATAATGATGAGTTTGAAAGATTAAAATACTGTTTTTTTCTGAATAAACTATACATTTAAAAACTGAAATCTAAATATTCAACATGTTTTAGTTATAAAAAATACTCATATGTTCAACATTAAAATTAAGAAAAACTATGAAACCCTTTCCCAGTCATTAGCTCTTAAACTTGGGTTAAGTATCCCATTACTTTCCTATTTTCTATTCCCATCTCCTGCAAGTCTATTAGTGTATAATGGAAATAGCAGCAATGCTCTGTTTTGAAGATCCACTCTAAAGCCCTTATGTTCATTCCTGTTTAGTTACAATACAGAAACAAATATTTAGATTGTAAAACTGAAGCAAAATCACAGTGCAGGGAAGAAAGCAATGCCTTTTTAAGTCGACAATCACTTTACAATAAGAACAATGGCATACCCTACATCTTCTATCTCTAGTGTCCATTCTCAAGGCCAGCTCAGTATGTTTAGTAAAGTATGAACAGCAAACAAATTATTCCTGTTTTATTAAGCATATTTCTTTTATGAAGCACTACTCTTACTCTCCCAACACCATTATCCTCTTTTAGAAACAAATCTTAGATCAAAGAAAAAGGAAATAAAATTTCAGCTGGGCAGGAGGTACAAACAGGAATAAATGCATCAAGAAATCTTCAGTTATTGCAAAAGTTTAAACACAATTATCATGGGGAATAGTAACATGTTAGACCAGGAAAGTGGGAATCTCAACAACCCAGCAAAAAGACTAATAGCTCAAAAAGAATATAAAAATATTTTTACAGAGCTGAAATATTCATGGAAAACCCAAAGAAAAATACTTACCACCTACTTAAATGAGGCTCATTAAACAAGTTGAAGATTACTTGATTCTAGGGCTGGAAAAGCTTAAATTCTACTAGATACTTTAAGGAGCTATTGCTGATAGAAATATATTTTAAAAACAAAGTATCCAAAACACAAGAGGTCCATGCAATTGACTTAATAAAGGACACTCAGGATAATCTGAATGGAATGACCTAAATTCTAAATAAACTACCTAAATTCTACACAAATTAATCTTAAAGTCAATGCAATCACTGTCTAAATTCTCACTGGATTTTTTTCAGGAATTTCACAGACTGACTCTAAAATTTTTGTGAAGTAATAAACGCATAGCTAAGTGTATCTTGAAAAGAGAGAAGGTAGAGACTGTCGCTACCAGATATCAAGCAATGCTATCCAGCTATAGTAATAAAAACAGCATGATATTTGCACAAAAAATAAACAGACTAACAGAACTTAATGGAGAACTGAATGTATATCCCAGATCTGGGTATATATAGAAAAAATATATTATAAAGATGGATGCACAATCAATGAAGAAAACCTATGTACAGAAGATGGCTCTAAGAAAAACTGGCTCATTTCAATAAAGAAAAATAATGATAGATCCCTATCTTACAACATATCAAAGACTTACTACAGATGAATTAAAGACCTGAATGTGAATAGTAAAACTAAAGTTAATAGAAGAAAATGTACAATGATATGTTTGTAACGTAAGCACAGAAAGAACTCCTTAAATAAAAGCCTAAGAACACAAGCCATAAAGCCAAAAAAGAATGCACTTAATTACATCAAAATTAAGGATTATTGCTCAACAAATGAAACCTTGGACAAAATTAACAGGCAAATGATAGACTAGAAGAACAAGAAACTAATATCTAGCATATTACAAGCAACTCCTACAAATGGCCAACAAAAAGGTAAGAAACTCCACTACAAAAAAAAAAAAAAAGCAAAAGATATAAACAGTTTAAAACAATGTGATATCCCTTTATGCCCTAAATGTAAAGCAGTGGTAGGCATATGATAATATATAAACTCATGTACTGTTGATGGGAATATTAGCCAGTGCAGTCATTACAGAGAAAAACCTATGACTCAGTACATGTATATGTGGCAAAGAAAAATTCACAGAAATATGTCTGAGGACTCTGAAAGACATCCTCTAAATGACCCCCAATAATCCCTGCTTCCTGATATTCAAGCCCTTGTGTAACTGCCTCTCCTTGAGTATAGTAGGCTGGATCTAGTGATTAGCTTCTAACAAAGAGAATACAGAAAAGTGATAGGATACTACTTCTGAGAGGAGATAAGTTTACAAAAAGATTATGACTTGCATTGAACATGTGAGATCTCACTCTCTTGCTCTTCTATTTGCTTTATGTGAAGGAAGCCAGCTGCCTTGCTGTAAGATGACATATGGAGAAGTCCATCTAGCAAAGAACTAAGGGAAGTCTCTAGGCAACAGCCAGTGAGGAAATGTGGCCCTAAGAAGTCCAATAACCCTATGGGCATTGAATCCTACCAACAGCCAAATGAGAAATCTAGGAAGTAGGTCCTCCCCAGTTGAGACTTCAGATGAGACCACAGTCCCAGCCATAAGCTTACCTACAACCTCATGAGACACTTGAGTCAGAGGAACCATGCTACTCTGTCCCCAGATTCCCGATCCTAAAAACACTGTGAAACAATGTTGTTTCAAATAACTAAGTTTTAAGGGCATTTATATGCAATAATAGATAAATAACAAAAAGACATTCATTATTTGTGGTGTCACAAAGTTGGAGGCAGTCCAGGTATCTGTCACTTTGCATAAGTAAAATTAGTGGATGCACACAATGGAACAGCTATGACAGGAGCAGACTAGATGCTCATTTAGCATTACAGGTAACTCTTAAAAAGAGTTATGAGAGGAAAAAGTAAAATACTGAATGAGTTCTATAATACAGTTCTATTTGCATACATTAAAAATGTATACATAGTAACATTTTGTACTTGAACATATACATATAAAATACAAGCATTAAACACATTAAAACACCTGTTCAGGGGAAAGTACCTAGCAGTACTTAACATATAATACAGTAGGATACTTAACAAATATTACTTGGAATAAACCATATAATTCTATTTAACAAATTTAATTTGCTAAAGCAAATCACCACAAACCAAGTGGCTTAAAACAGCATAAATCTGTTATCATACAGTTTTGTAATTGCAGTACAGGTCTCAAGGGGTTAAAATCAAGGTGTCAGCCTTCCACTGTGGTTTGGGTCGCTGGCAGGATTTAGCTCCTCATGGCTGTGAAACCCAGACCCCTATTTTCTTGCTGGCTGTAAGCTGAGGGTACTTCCCAGGTTCTAGAGGGTGTGATTCAAGGATCCCTTCCTCCATCTTCAAAGCCACTGATAGCTTTGCTTTGTATCTCTCTGACCTACCCCTGGTTTCCTCTTCTACATTTAAAGACATGTATGGTTAGATTGGGCCCACTTGAAAAATAAAGCACAATGTCCCCATCAAAAGGCCCTGAACTTTAACCACATCTACATCTAGTTGAAGCTGTTTCCTTCTATTTTTACTTTGCTGAGTTTTTTTTTCTCATGAATGAATGTTGAATTTTGTCAAATGCTTTTCCCACATTTACTGAGTCAATTATATGCTTTTTCTCATTCTTTTTGGTAAGAGTGGCATATTATATTGATTGATTTTCAACTGTTAACAATATTGCATTCCTGAGATAAGCTCCACTTGGTTATAATGTATTATCCTTTTCAGATATTGTTGGATGCAATTTGCTAATTTTTTAAAGATTTTTCTCCTCTAGTCATGAGATAGCCATTTATAATTTTCTTTTTATGTAATGTCGCTGTTAGGTTTTAGTATCAGATTTATGCTGGCCTCATTAAACAAGTTATCCCAACTGCTTTTGAAACACTATTAAAATACATACATACTTCATGATGTAATATTGAGCAAAGATGGCAGAACAGTATGTACCATATGAATAAATATACAAGGAGATGCTCATATGCAAAAAATAAAAACAGCAATACTGGGAGATGAGATTATAGGTGACTTTTTATTATTTTTCATTTAAATTTTTAAAATGGGAAGGGCATAAAGAAAATGAGTAAGAGAAACATTTACTTCAAACTGAAGTAAATGTTCCAATTTTCTCTACTGGAAAATTTTCTGGGAAAGAAAGTATCATGAGAGATGGTCTGATGATATAATAATATCTAATTTCATTTTGAGCACATACAGTGTGCTTTATGTACACTTTTATGTATTTGAATTTTTGAATATAAATGTACAATCTATTTGAAAATTTAATTAAGAACTAAAAATAGAGGATTGTCATAAAATTGAACTTTTATTAACTAAAATCTAATGACACAATTGAAATAAGAGCAAACAAAAAAACCGAATCACACTGTGTAGGAGTCATCGACCTAAAATTAGAAAACCTAGGACCTGCTTCTAAGTTCCCTATTAAACTCATGCCGTTATCATCAATAACTATCTCTGGGTCTTGGTTTTCTTATTTGTAAGTAAGTGCACTGGTCTAGATGATCTCTAATGTCATTTCTTGCTGTAACTTTCTATAAAGCTCAAAAAAATGAGTTCAAGGCAATGCTAGGTTCCCATTAAAAACAAAATTTAAAATATATTAATTGGACTATCTTAAGTGCCAAATAATCAGGGAAATGAGCCAGACAGACCAATACTTGAAAGAAACCAAAATTCTACCACGCTGAGTGTGGTGGTTTTTAAAAGATGAAAAATGTTTTAAGCCAACAATTCTTTCTTGTTTAAATGTCCCTGTATAATCTTCAGAAGATTTTCATTACACAATCACCAAAACAAAGTTAACTTTAAAAAGCCAAAGTGTTGCTTTGGCTGCCACATTATCCCAAGAACTTTCCACCACCTGGCTGGAAATGTCCTAGAACAAACTACTGTTGGAGCAAGTTATTAATTTCATGTGAAGAGAAAAAAAAAAGACAGGCGCCATGACCTTGCACTGCTCTGCTAAGGCAGAGTGGAACATTTGGATGAGGACAAAAGCTTTCATGAAATGGGTGTTAGTGTTGGCTAAGGGCAAAGTCAACGAATACAGAGGAAAAAAACATCCTCCTCTGACTTACTATTGGATAAGAAACCAGATGGTACTGTAAATGGAACATAAGTTTAACAAAAACAGCTGACAACTTCAAAAGATTAAGAGCAAAATTTAGAAATATCAATGTCATGTCAACATGGAGAGTCTAAAAGTAAAATATGAGGAAAAACTAAAAAGTGGTACAGTATATTACAGGTACTATCAATAGCAGTGATGGCTAGTTTTAAAAGTTAAGAAATGGTAATACTACTTCTCGCTTATGAAAAGTTTTTGCAGTTTTAAAACTTTTTATGAAAAGTTTTAAAATATGGATTCTAGCCTCAGAACTGTCACTTGTTACCTTTATCAGCCATCTAAATACCCTAAAACATCATAAACTAATATAGATTGATAAGATGGATAAATAATAATAAAGCAAATACACCAAAATGGTTATGTGGGTTTCCAAATTGCAATTATACTAACTTAAAATGTTGCATTCATAAAACAAGGAACTACTGATATTACAAAAAGCTTTCAGGAATTAAAAATGATTGCTAAACCTTCATCAAAGTTAGAACTGACTTTTAAATATATGATGAGATGTTCAGCTTCACGAGAAAATCCATAGAAAAAAATCACAAGATTTCCATCTTTAACTTACAAAAAAATCTTATACATGCAATACTGGCAAGGCTCTGTAAAATGGTTTTGGTGAGACTATAATTGGTATAATTTCTGTAGAAGGCACCTTTTTTTTTTTTTTACTTAATTTATCATATTTTTACCAAAATCTAAAATGATGGCTATATCTGTATATATGTATAAAGTGAATTTATGTGTATATAGCTCATCTAGACAATAGAATATTATTCAGTGCTAAAAAGAAATGACGTATTATATTTGGGACGCTTTGTTTCCTAAAAAAAAATACAGTCATGCACCACTTAACGATGGGGACAGTTTCTGAGAAATTCTTTTGTTATAATGTATGAACATCATAGAATATACTCACACAAATCTAGATGATATAGCCTACTACCGTAATTGTATGTGCTATTATATTTCTATGTTACTGGCAGTGCAGTAGGTTTGTTTATACGAGCATCACCACAAACACGGAAGTAATAGCACTACAATGGCTAAGATGTCACTAGGCGATAGAAATTTTCCAGCTCCATTATAATCTTCAGAAACCAGTATTACATATGTGGTCTGCTGGTTGACAGAAGCATCATTATGTAGTGCTTGACCCCCCCTCCCCACACACACACACATACATTAACCAAAGGGGGAAAAAAATGAACTATTAACCTATGAATATGGAGGAAACTTAAAGGTATATTTATTACTAAATGAATAAAGCCAATTTGAAAAGGCTATATACTGTATGATTCCAACTATATAACATTCTGGAAAAGGCAAAACTATGGAGATAGTAAAAGATCAGTGGTGGCCAGGAATTAGGGGCAGATGGGAGGGATAAACAGGCAGAGCCCAGACACTATGATGGTAGTAGGTACATGTCATTCTAATTTGTCACACCAATAGGATGTACAACACACCAAGAGTGAACCCGACCGTACACTATGACTTTGGGTGGTGATGATGTGTCAATGTAGGTTCACTAACTCTAACAAATGGACCACTGTGGTACAGGATGTTCATAGTGGGGGAGATTGTGCACGTGTGGGGTCAGGGGGCATATGGGAAATCTCCATTTTATTGTGCACCTAAAACTGCTCTGAAAAATAAAGCGTATTAATTTAAAAATACAGTGTCATATTATTTAGAAATATAAAGGCAGGATAAAGGTAAAGGTTTATATAAGTCACCAGAATAGCTAAGAATTAAAAATGATTGTCTCTGGGGAGGAAAAGAATAAATGAAATATTTTTCTCAAACCACGTACACACATATATTAATAATTTAAAATAATTGCATCAGCATCAATGACTAGTATTAAATATCCAAATGAAATGTAATCTGGATTATGACTGAAAAGAAATTACTTTGTAAAGATTTATCATATATAGATGGCACGAAAAAGAAAAAAAATATCAAGTGCTTGTTGGTAGAATTAAAATTTCCAGTTATTCAAACGTCTCACTTATATTTTCTTATACATGTATTAATAACAACAAAAGAAATAAACAAAAGCATTCTACACCAGTCTTGCTTTCTTAAAAGTAAAAATTCTTTGAAGGTGGAGAGCCAACGTTTTGGGGGGCTCAGCTACTTGAGAATCTTGCAAACTGACCCGAGGAAAGTCACTTCCCTTCTCTCTACTTCGGTGGCATCATATATAAAATGAAAGAGCTAGGATAACTTTTTTAAAACCTTTATTCTAGTTCTAAAAATCCAATGATTATATGACTCTAAATAGCCCATAACTTGTAAGGAAATATGCATATGCAGGCAAAATAACAGCCAAGATTCAGGACTCTGCTGCTGCTAATCTTTCACACCTAATGCCTGGCTGGAATCTGTCCTCCCAAACAGCCAGAAAAACTCTTCCAAGCAGCTTGACGCAATAGAAACTGGCTTCAGTTCCCAAACAGATTATTCAGCCTTGTTCTTCTGAATCTTAGACATCCTTTATCCTATGACCACTATACTTGTTAATGATCAAGTGCTACTACTTTTTCCTTACAAGTTTAAAATAACAAAATTAACTCAGAAGCAAATAAATTCAATGATTTTCTTGAGTATTTAGCATGTGTAAGACAACACACTTTTATAATCATAAATCATTTTAAAATGTACAAAAGCACTTTCAAGCACATTACTCTGGTCCTCAACACAATCCTGAGCAACAAAGTAGCAGCGAGAGCACTAGACAGATCTCATCCCAAAATGAAATGCTCCTTCTCAGCTGCTTGCCCCTCTACTAAAATTAAGGACATGGTATATTAAACTATCAACTTGCCTAGTTATTCTTTCAAAAGCTGTGTGAGTTGGTGTCCAAATTCATACATTCCATTTTCCACATCTAAAATATGAAAGGACAGTTCAATTCTCAGTGTTTTCCAATGTCTTTTCTAAGTGACAATCTATGATCTATTAACCCCAATTTTACAATGAGAAAACTGAAGTGTGGAGGGATATTGCTGGTTATTGGTAGAGCTTGGATTCAAACTTTATTTTCTGGATTCAAAATCAGTGGTGTTCCTTTGTTTTATATATATATATTTATATATCTTATACTCCTTGGTAATAGCCAGTTTAAACATCTATGAACAATTTGAGCACATACCATATCCTGTAATATAAACATTATATGTGGTACTGGATATATTTTGCTCAGATTTCCTCAATAAACCAGGTTAAGGTTTACATATTACAATTTTTTTAACTGGGATTTTTCCCTCCCAGTCACCAGAAATCAATTTTCAAGCTGAAAAGCTACTGCGAACTTAATATATAATATTGTATTGGAGTATGAAAACACACTATCTTTCAGTCAGTGCAGGCAATGTCATAAATACCTAATTCCACCAGAAAGCTACACTAGATGTTTACTTTATAGCACCTAAAACTTAAATGCTGACTTGCTTTAGCCACCCAGCCTGCTGAGGCTGGATTTGGAGAAGTGTTTGGGTAGCAACAATGCAGCGCTGTAAAAAGGCATTTTCCCAACATTTAGGCCCTTCATTGCCCACCATCGGTCTCTCCAGTTCCTTCACTCCCTTCCAACAACTTCCAGACTCCATAAAGAAACTGTTTATGGTTCTTCAGGTTCTTGAACCACCTACTCACTGTTTTGGACCAAAAGTATTCAAGAGTCAAATTTTACACAGTATAACATCTAAGCCAATACCATCAGTTTAAGTGTGCATTTGATATCATTTTATTACATTTCAAAAATCCTGTAGATAAAGGGAATTTTATAAAGAGTCTTAATGAGTTTCATCCCTCCCCAAATACATCCAAAATGAATTTCAGAGAAATAACTCTAAAAAAAATTGTTATTTTATATCCTAATAAACAGAGGACCCTAAACATAATCATTTAGTCCTGCGAACATTAAAGTCTTTACTCCATCAAACAGTATAGCTGCTCTACCCCTAATCTCCCACAAACCCTCTGCTCCAAACACATTATTCACACCCAAGAGAAACCTAACCAGCTCCTTCCTAACTCTTCAATGACTTAGCCACTGCTAATCACTACAGCTGGAAATGACTGTAGTATTCATCAACTGTTCCTCTTACTAGGCTACCTTTCTTTGTATCTATCCACCCTTAAGCTCCTCAAAAGTAACTTCTTTCTTTGCCCAGAGCCTAGTACAGACACATAGTATATTCACAATACAAGTTTTTGAGGATGAACTCAGTGCAACAGGAATTATACTGTGAAGGGATTATCTGAGGACTACTGAGATATATAAGCCAATTGTCCCTAAACTAAATGATATCAGACTGGTCAGCATTTATAACTAATTAATCTACCATTTCCTTAAACACTGTTAGGTTATTTCTCTCAAGTGTTTCAGCTTCTAGTAGCCCCTTTCTACTACCCATGTCTATAAGACACTGAGTTTTTATAATGTAATGTACCAAGTGCAAAGGGCTTTGAGTCACTACACTTGCAATGGAATATGCCTTATCACAATGCTGTGTTTCTATGTATAGACTAGATGCTGGGAAACAAACAAAATGCTTTAAGCACACTGAGTAGGTTGTGCTCTACTGATTTACTGATTCAACCCAAAATTTTTTGAGAGTCTACAATGTACCACACTAACCTGAGTACTAGGGATACAGCAAAGAGCAATACAAATGCTGGCACAAGAAGAAGCTTTGTTTTCATGGAGCTCCCACTCTAATTTTGAGAAATACAAGAGAAATAACAGATAGTATGAAAAGTAGAGATAAGTATTCAGACAAAAAAAAATAAAGCACTATAAAAGGATAGAGAATCAGAGGGGTGCTATTTTCGGGTGGTCAGATCAGCTGTTTCTAAGAGGCAGACCCTTGAGCACAAGGAAGCTTAAAGGAGATCAGGACATGAGCCATGAAGACATCTGAGGGGAGATACTCAAGGGAGAAGAAGAAAGGGTGAAGGCCTTGGAGATGGGAGTGGATTTCCAGGTTCCAAATTTGCAAGGGCAGCAGCATGGCTGAAGCAGAATGCATGGTGCGGGCAAGATTAGCAGATATTAGACACTCCCATACTTGAGAAGTAGACAAAGTTCCACTAAACAAACAGGCACACATTCTCCCAAAAAAGGGAATGAAGGCAATCAAGTATGAATATCTCATCTTTACTAGTACATAACTTATGGAAAAACTAGATAAGGTTTTTCAGATTAAATTTAAAACCTGCAAATTAGGGCCAGGCTGAGAATTAAGCAGCTCCAGTCTTCAATGAGTTCACCGGCTGATAAAGGAGACGAACACATAAACGGACCTCAGAGGAAGAGGCTATATGTCCAGTCTGGGACCAACAGAAAGGCCCACTCTGAGCAAACCTCACAGGGACCTATCCAGAGTGGTGACACTAGAGAAAGGAATAGGGCTTGTTCTTGACAATGGCATTATCATATATAGCTAACAGTGATAGTTTGACAAAATCATAGCAACAAAGATAAAAACAATGAAAAGGAAAGAAATCCAGTTTAAGTCCTCAAAACAACTTCAATTTCATAATAAAAACATTACAAGCAGCCATCAAAATGTAAGTCTGGGGCCCACATAACATAATTGCTTCTGATGTTAGAACCCCCCCACCACCACCACCAAACTCCACCACTGGGTGGAGTTAAGGAGTCTCAACTCAATCTGTACAGTAACACTGTAAGAAAGACCCAAGACACTAACCAATTCTAAGTGTTGCACTTTCAACTCTAGCCTGCCAACCATGCTCACACTCTCTATTAGTGTCTTAAGGAAAATACCTCCTTTTTTTTTTTTCTTTTTGGTATGTGGGTAGCTACCTGACTGGGAATCGAACCCAGGCCGCAGCACTGACAGTACCAACGCCTAAGCCACTACACCATCAGGGAACTCCGAAAATACCTCTTTCTTACTTTCTTTCTTTCCCACTCACTTCCTTGAGATCAGGGAGAAAATATATTAAATAAAGACAAGGCTTTACTTTTAGAAGGCATTTCAATTCTAGTTGGATCACCCAATATACACTGAAAAATGTCCAGCCATGAGCCCATGTGTGACTTAACCTTTATTTTAAATATATAAACACTGAGAGTTATAAAGTTAAGGAAGTATTCCTGGAAGATGTGCAATTCTAATCTAACTTTGAAGATTAACACCTCAGAGAATTAATATTTTTATTAAGAAAGCAAAACTGAGAAGCAGTATCCCCTAACTTCTTCAAAGTCAATTTTTGTTACAAATAATTCCTACAAATTCTAGGAGTTTAACTAAACTACTGCAGTGATCCTATTCTCTTAATAAAGTATCCTTTAAAACTTAGTTTATAGATCTCTAAGTATCTATGTTCTTGGTAATCGCTTGCTTTCAATATTAACAATGATTCACAGTCTCCTAAGAAATGCTTAAGCTAGTTTGGAAATATCCGCAGTGGCCATTAAAATTAGATTCCTCTTGCTGTTCGCCTGCTAATGCAGCACAGGCATGCCAATGTTAATGTGCAAGTTTACAGCAAGACTGATGATGCTCAGGTGTGAGAGCATCCGGTTTCCACATGTTAATAGTCCTCCTAGAGTTATAAGATGATCCGTAACATTGCACTACAGTTACAGCAGATGAAACACTGAAAGAGTAGTTTGGTTTCACATGGAAACGGTTACCAAGACAAACCTTCTTGCAAGATGGGCTTCCAAGAATATTAAATCATAAGAAATTGTTTCAGCAGCTGGTTAAAGCTGAGTGTACATAATACAAGACATCTGGTTGTCTGTGCATTTTTAGTTCATTTAAAAAGTATAAACACATTAAAACACTGAAATGTTTGATAAATTACAACAGTGCTTGCTTGCCCCCCAAGAATGTTTAGTGGCTAGTCTAATCATTGCACTCATGGTTTATTTACTAGCTAAAGGGATTTATGATTTCAATCCCCCTTAACTTCACTAAGACATTTTATCAACAAAGAAAAAAAAAAGAATGTATACTCATTTAGGAGATATTCTAAATTACTGGTATTTGTAAGGATGTAATACAATGGAAGTGATGCTGTTTAAAAATTAAATCAGAAACACATAAAACACTGTACATACTAAGACAAGTAACTAGCACATATGTGTTCCCCCTGCCCCATTTGACTATATATAACAGAAACCTAGCCACAGGGCTTAACCAAAATAAGGTGGTGTTTTTTGTTTTTTTTTTTTCAATTAAGAAGAAATCCAAAGATAAGCGACCTAGGGGTGGTATATAGTTCCATAATGCTTCAGCAGCATCCCACACTCCTCAGACACAATTCTTCGCATGTGGCACTAATCATCACAGTTTTAAGACAGCCTGTGTGCTGCTTCCACATTCCAGGAAGGAAGAAGAGAAGGACAGAGAGCAAAAAGCTGAGGATACATATGTACGACTTCTGCTCACATACAACCCGCCCAACTATTTCACAGGGCCACATTTCCGGCACATTCAGTTCCCAAGTTACCTGAAAACTAAGCTGGGCATTTAGCGACCCACCCACCCGCAAACAATACTGGAGATCTGTTAGAGAGGAAGGTGAGAAAGGACATCAGGCATGCTTAAGGCTGTGTCTATCAGATGAGTTCAACTTGCTGGGACATTTTCCCCTGTGCCCTTTCCTATCAGGTGATGCCTCGGTGTCTCAGTCCTACCTTCTGGGCTGCACTTATCATCAGTCCAAGTAACAACAGGGTTTCGTGGTTCTCCTGTCTAAATCTGTATTGTAACCCTGGATGCTGCACTTATGCATGGCAGAGGCCAGGAGCCATTTTCTCACAAATTCCTGTTTTTTCCCTTTCTGACCACAGGCAACTAGCATATTTCCAACAATATCCCCATGCAGACTGAGATTCTATGATAATAAATCTTAAAATCTACTTCTTTATTTAAAAAATTATTCCTTTAAAGTATGCATTCTCAATAGGGATAATATTATCCCAAGACGGTGAAAATTGGTTCTTCAAGGTGAAAAATTTCATAGATATTGTAATGATTTCTGGCCCTCCAAGAGCCCAATACATAAACATATTCAGTGTATCTGGGGTATTCAAATTTCATTGCGGGGAGGGAGGCAATTAAGAAAAAAAATATCTAAAAGGGCTCCTCAGAGAGACAATTAAAAAAAAGTCTGAGCGTAATTGCTTTAAAAGTAACAAACAGTTTGAATCATGCCCGAATTGCACTTGGTTGCAGTGACAGTAGTATAAACAATTAAGGGTCTATTTTTCTCACATGAGAAGTCCAGGGGGTGACAAGGGAAGGGAGGACTGGTAGTTAATGACTTTGGTTCAGCAGCTCAATGGCATCAAAGCAGAAGTTTCTGTGGCTCATGGTGCCAAGATGGCCACACAGCTCATTCCAGATAGCAGGAAACAGGCTGACATGAACGAAAAAGATAGATCTCCTAGCTCGGTCAAGTCCCATGAAAGAGCTTTACTCAGAAGTTTTATTGGAAAACCTCCCTCTATATCTCACTCAACACATCCAGCTTCAGAGATGGAAATGAAAATAGGACCTCTCCAAAAATGGCCAGAAATAAAATCAGAAAGGAAGAAGGGGAGAACAGATAGGGTGAACAACTAGCTGAGTCTACTATAAATGAATTAGATTCAAATTGCTATTCTCTTAAATCCTTCTTTACAGAGATCTATGAGGGCTGTCCAGAAAGTATCCAGCCATATAACATGAAAATAGAGGCATATATGGCTGGATTTTTTTCCAGACAATCCTTGTATAAGAGCTCTTATTATCGAGATTAATTTGTGCCTACCACATGCTTAATATTGCTAAAGAGTTTGATTATTTTCCCCTCAAACGTAAAATTCTTGTTCTGATGATGAATAGTCCGCGTTGAAATATTACTAGGCAAAAGAGATTCAAGAAACTCCATGAATGTACAATCTTTAAAAGGCATATATAAAAGTACTACACCAGGACCCATAAACTCTTCAACATGATCAATTACTATCTTCAATATACCAAGAAGATAACACAAATCATGGCTTAGTCAGAACTTACAAGAGTGGAATATCGGTGATTAACTGCATTAAACAGCAGACTAATTCTTCCAGAAGATCTTCTGAGTCAGAACCTGATAAGATACATAAAAGTTTGTTAACAAAGTATAAAACAGAATGGAGTTGTTTAGAAGTTCAGTTTTCATTCCCATATTTCATTCATATAATAGTAATTATTACATAAACTCAAACATTAATGTTGACCTCTGAATAAAATACAAACCATGGGCAAGTTAGCATCTATTAACGGTCATTATCTAGTAAAGGAGTTCTAAACATGAGTTATTAATTATATAGGTTTTAAAGCTTGAAGGCATCTTATAACTCATATAGGCCAGTTTTCAAATTTTTTATACTGTACTGTTTTTTTCCAAATGAAATCGTATACTAAAGTCAAATATATAAAATACATAAAAAATCAACCTGCTCTGGCTGCTTTGTTTGAATCAGGAGTAGAGTATCTGTCTTCCCTCCTGCCTAAAAATATCTGACCTTGCCCTTGATCTTTTTGAGAGGCCTCAAAGAACCTTTTCTGAACCTGTAGGGGCTCCACAGATCATAAATTGAAACCAAATCAGAGGCCAAACACCTCTTTACAGACAAAAAGCCAGAGGTAAAATAGATTTCCCGAGTCACAGAATAAGTAAGTGCAAAGGTAGGTTGCAAATTACTATCCCAACAGAAATGTTCCTCTGTCCCAAACTGCCTTAAGTGACCTAATTTCCAAAAACAATCAATCTTATGTGACTTCTGGCTTTGGATACTACTGACATCTACTCCTTCATTAAATCATTTCTTCCCTCAGTTTCTATGACACCCTATTTCTAATCTATTTCACTTTCTATTCATTCCCAGTATCCACTTCCTCAGAATACCTAACTACTACTGGTGTGTTCCCCAGAGTTCCACCACTGGCTTTCTTCTCCTCTCAATCCCTGTCTTCTCCTTTATCAAGCATCATTTACATGCTGGTAATTCCTAAATCTACAGTTCTCCTCTTGGCCTCTCCACTGAACTTCCTGCTGGCCATCCCCACCTAGATGAACCATCAGTACTCAAACTTAACATGTTCAAAACTGAACTGTCCTTCCCAGCACTTCAAATCCAGTTACATCTTCTTTAATCCCCTTTTTAGTGACTGCATCAGTTAACTACCCAAAACACAGACTACTCGTTACTCATCATTTTATAACCAATCTCAAGGTCCTCTCAATTACACAGTCCCTCTCTGTTATTTCCTCTTTCCTTCATTCCCTGTCATACCTTTGTTCATTATATCTCATCATCTTAGTTCAGTTAAACAAGTTTACTAAATTAAAGCTCACTCTCTAACTTCTTTAACCTTTCCTATTAGCATTACTACCTCCAATTTTACTCCTCTCCAACCCAAACTCCAGATTGCTATAAGAAGGACCTAACTAAATTCCATCCTAGATCTTTTTAATTACTTTAAGCTGATTATGTATTAGAAAATTTTCAAAGCTCCAAAGTACAGTAAGCAAGACCCTTCAAGATACAGGCCCTGCATCCCTTTCTATTATCTCCCACCATTACTCCCTTGACAATTTATGGTCCAGAAATACCAAGCTACCTGCTACATGCCATTTTATGCCTTCTCAAAAACATTCCCTCTGCCTGGAATGCCATCTAACAATAAAAATCTAATTTCTTAAAAAGGCAATCTTTATCCATCTGAACTATCCTCAGTCTTCATCTCCTCCATAAAATCCATCTCTCTTGCCTTATTCTGAATAAAAATAATCATCCAGACCTCACCTATGCCTTGTGTTTATGTCTTTCACTGCATATTTTAGTTATATTTTATCATAATTTCTCTCTGCATGTAAGCAGGTCCCTATTGGACTCTGTCTTTCCTGGGGATGATGACTGACAAAGAGCATGGCACAAGATGCATACTCAAGACATGTTTGCTGAACTGAACTCAGGTGTCTAAGTACAACAATTATGGCTATTTCCAAAGCATCAAAGCACTTGGAGCCTCAAAAGAAGTTTAACAATTTTTTTCTATAGACCACAATATCATCTGGTAGTCAGAAATTATGAAGAATTTCCTTTCTCCTCTGCCATAAAGAGAACTGGCACAGTAACCCTCTGAGAGGTTGAGTGCCAAGCTTGAAGAGAATATTAAATCATAATGAACAAACCAATCAATGCAAAAGAGAATAAACAGCAAGAATCAAGTTCAATAAGCACATTAGATCTCACTCTAAAAGAGGGAGGCTTAGCTTAACTAGTAAAGTAAAAGAAGGAAATAAGTAACATTTGCTTCTGAGGCTATACTAAAATCCTTCTCATTGTGAAAGCTATCCAACATAACCCACATGAGTTTACAACCTATTCCACCAAGATGATCTGTTGACATATAATACATACTCAATACATCCTTGGCTCATCCTACAGTATGCAGTGTCAACATTTAAAATCATTCACTGATTCCCTGAAGACATTTCAGACCAAATGAGTTGACCAGTTTAATAGCATACCCTTGTTCAGCCAAGCAGTGTTTTAATTACAGAAGGTGAAGGAACAAGCACTCAGGACCCACAGATGGTGCCTGATTTGTTTTTTTTTCTTCCAAGGGTGTAAACATCTAATTTTCAAATCTTAAAATGGTGACAGGAATTCTCTCTTTGTTTCTATAGGCCATCCAAATTATGACCTCAGCCAAGTTTACAGCTGGGTCAATTATGTAATACATTCACAGCTCTGTTATCAATTTAACATAATAATGAAAATGATAATAAATATATTTCATGCATGTAAAATATAACATATCAAGGCCAAAGCTCTAACAAAAGAAACAATTTCCAGTTGAAATCAGACAACTTCCATTTACTAAAAAAAAAAAAAAAAAATCCTGCAGACTACTATATTCTTGTTTCTGAACTAATCTAGAAGCAAATAATTGCATATCAAGCGAAGATTGACAGAATTTGACTGCTTACCAGATTTGACATTAAGCAAGTCACTCATATTGCATTATTTTCCAAGCAGTGTTTATATCCCTCAGCTTTCAGATGTAGCCAAGTATCTTCCTTCGTTCCAAGAAAAATAAGTGCCTAAACTCACCTGCCAAAAATTATAGTAACATTCACACATTTCTCACAAGAAAGATGATCTTAAAAGTCCTTGAAATTTGCAGGTCAATGACAAAGTAAACTAAAGTTCTTTGAGCAAAGGACTTTGCAGAGATTCAGTGTGTATACTATACTTTGAAGTTTAGAATCCAGAATTTTATCTCTTAGAGTTTTAAATTGCCTCTATAGCTCCAGACAAATATTTTAGTATTTAAATCTTAGCTTCTGGAGGTAATATTAATAGCTAACATCTACTGAGAACTCTACCTTTAGAGAAGCACTTTGCTGACTTTTTCACTCTGTTTATCTCACATTAATCTTGACAATAACTCTTAAGGAGTAGGAATGATTATCATCATCATTTTATAGATGAAGAAACCATGGCTCAGAAAGATTAGTTTACTTATAGTAAGGGACAGAGCCCAGATCTGAACCCAAAGCCATACTCCCAAAAGAAGGGGGGGGGGGGAAACCTGGCAAATTATTTTTGAAGGCCTGTTTCTATACAAAGTTGGAAAGAGTCCAGTCAACCAACCTATGTTTTTCTGAAGATCCTAAATACAAACCCCTGGTAAGTGAGTATACTATGAGGCATTTTAGGAGAGAAATATGAAATACCATGTATTAGTTTACACATCAAGGTGATGATATATACACCAGAAGTCCTTGGCTTAAACATCCAACTTAGAAGTAATCTCAATCAAAAAATATAAACTATTATTATGAGTATCATGCAGAACAAGGTCGTGAAATCCCACCCTTATCCCTGGGTTTCTACCACTTTAAAGCCCTAACCCACTTCTCTGGTCCCTTTGAGCATCAACACAGGAAGAGGCAAAAAAAAGACAAGATGATATTTATAGTCCCTTACAGCGTTAATAATCTACACCTAAAACTGAGCTGCAGTACCTGTTAGCTCTTTCTGTTCAGCACCCATTCAGTACCATATGCTAAGATATCATGCTCTCATTCTGGCCTTAGGAAGTGAACCAGAGACCAGTAAAATACTGGCATAATCAAGTATCTTCTATCAGAGTGGGAGGGGAAGAGACAGAAAAAAGATTCCAAAACGACTCTCACTTGAGGAAGAAGAAAAACAGGACTGGTAGAAAAACAAAGTAGCCAAAACAAAACAAACAAAACAAAACATATGGGTCATTTAAATCAGGTTACATGTAGTTATTAAAAGAAATATTAAAAGACAGAGAAAGCTATTCATAATGTCAAGTTATCAGTTTCTTAATACTGCCCAATGCCACATTGTGCCAAATACAAGTACTAAAAACTCAATCAAGAAATAACAGAGCTATACTCCAAAAGCAGGTTAATAGTGTGTCTGAAAATTTTAGAGCAAAATTGACTTCCTCAAATAGAAGACACATAACTAGATTACATTTACTATAAACATATTCAGAAAACCATGGCAGAGTTTATGTTACTGTCCATTTTAATTGTGAAGCCAATATGGAATTAGTATTCTAAAATATAAAAAATCATATTTAAACTTCTGATTAGCATGATTAAATATGCCTCCATAAATTAATCATAAATTAAAGAAAAGCTAATGGACTCCTCCTTTTCTAAAAATAATATTGATCTACATTTTAATGCATTACAATATTTATAAGCCTGTGTCCCACACCATTCCAATAAAATCTGCAATAACTCTGGTTGTCTGCTGTAATTGTGGTCGAACGGAAATGTTTCTAATTATCCTCAAGGATAACACAGTCTACCAGGCTTCATTATAAAATGTGCCTATTAGGAAAGTTTAATTGATTTTATTCCGCTGATAACATAAAAGAAAGAAAAGGAGAGAAGACAGAGATCACCTATTATATGCCCAAAGAACAATTCAGGAGCTCCTAGAAGCATATTTACTTTATTTTGCAAGGACAGACTACAAGTCTTACTCATACATGTTAAATATTTTAAAAGAATAAATTCATACTTTTTTTTCTTTGAGTCATATTTTCAGCCATATTTTTTTATTTTGCATTATTTATCTATAACTAATAAAATTATTCTGTTAAGTTCTATATTAAGACAACAATAAAGGAGAAACCACTCACCCACCCACCACACAATTTCAGGTTTATCTCCTAAGCTACACCCTGCCCAGGCCCTAGGGACTAGCTAAAGCAGAGAAAAAAGAGCAGTGAAACCCCAGCCATGGGAGCCAAAGCACTTCAGCCATCTGAAAAATCAAAGCTTGTTTCAAAGGAGAAGATCTACCTCCACTGCCTTCAGTAAAATGAATACATCACAGATCTTGAAGGTAATTCCACAGAGTTTCAAAAGGTTTTAAGCCAGAGAATAATGGAAAGAATATTAGTTGTATTAGAGAGGTATGATTATGAATTTTTTTTAAAAATTCCACAAATCTCCTATCGCATATAACTTTTTTCTTCTGTTTTTACATCTCATAAATTAGAAGTTTTTCAACTGTTTGAGATCCATGGCTCTCCATCTACCTGCCAGAGGGAGACCACGCTGATGGAAGCTCTGCGCACACAGGTATAGCCTGTCAAATGGTGGTTCTTGTGGGAGGGTTCCAAGCCATTTCATTGAGGGACACCCAAATGTCAGTATCTCTAAGTCTCTTTCCTGTTTTTATTCATTTCTCCAGAAGAGTATCCATTAATCTTCTGGTGGGAAAGGAAGTGGGGTGGGCAAAACTCTAGTGCCAGGATTCTAGAAGCCAAGCAACCTCTTCCGTTTGTAGCCTTTTCTCCTAACCCCATTTCTCAGTATGCCAACCCTCCACTCTGTCTCAGAGCTCCCGCAGGGAAGCCCTCCACAGAGGACAGATTCCATTGTTAAACTAGAGAGGGTGGTCTCCTGACTGTGTCTGGCAGAGGAGAGGATCCGGGCATCTAACTCCTTCTTTCAATCCATCCTTCTGGTTGTCTGCCTTCAGACACACCTGGCATTTCCATCTCCTAAGCCTTTCCAAGGGTCTGTGGCAAGGACTGGCCTTTCTCTGGAGTTCTCCAACGCTGCAGGCATTCAGTTTTCAGCTTTCACTGATCAGTTAAGTTTATCATTACTCAATTTTCCAACTTGCAAAATGTTATTAGCATTGTATCCCTCTTTCCTCCTCTTTAGCCTAATAATAAATTCATGACTTTTTATAAGTCCTTTACTGATATTTTATTGTGTTTCAGGAGAAAGCAAAGATAAACAAGTATGTTGAATCCACTATGTTTGAGAACAAGTCTTACAAATTAAACAATTTTTTGAAATAAACTTACACTGAACTATTTTACACCAAGGAAAGGTAGTTAAGCAAGCCTTTTACGTAGACTTGACAAGTCCCTTGTCTCTCTTCGATGCTCCACAAAACTGTACTAACTGGTTACCACACTCCTCAGGCTCACAGTTCTTGACATATGCCCTGCCTCCGCCTTCCCCTCAGCACCCACACAGCAGCCCGCTCAGGGGTACAAGCAGTATGCTCCTGCAAACTTATACTCTCTCCCTGTGCTCTTAATCCAAGTTCCTCCTCTTTGGACCTTCCTTTCAGCAACCCGCCTCCCAACCCTCCACCTTTTTTTTACTTCTATCTCTAGTCTCTCAATCTCTACAGGCTTCTTCCCTCATTTAAAAAAATTTAAAAATATTTGTAAAGAAACTATAATTACCTTCTACTGGCGGCAGTAGTGGAATAGTTACTCCAAAAAGTCCTCTTGTACAAAACAACCAGTTCTGGCTAAAATACACTTTTTAGTGCATTTATAGGCTTCCAGAAAGTGAAGGAAATCTCCAAGAACCCCAGCACCATGACCAAAGAGAACCACCACAAGCGAACAAAATGTGGCTGGCATCCAGAGTAAAACTCTAAGCCATAAGCAAGCCCTAAGGGTAGGTGACCTTGAGGATGAATGCTAATACAAAGCCAATACTGGGAGACTATGCCTTCAGGAGGTGAGCTGAACCTAAGGTGCCACATTAAACCAAGAACTACTGAAGGGGGCTGAAGTGGCCTCAGAGGGGTGCAGCCTCTGTATCCCCACTTCGGGGCCTCAAAAACCGGCATCATCAAATACATAGGAAACAAGCCACCATTAGTGTTTATATAAACCAACAACAGATTTGGATCCCTTAAGGACTTAAAATATTGGATTTATGTGATATAAAATGTAAAATAACTATCAGTTATTACCTCAGTGAGAATGGGGCATAATACCAAGACAAAGAAAAGGAAAACTCCCACTGAAGGCAAAAGGAACATGGAAATGATTTGGGGGTGATTCATAGTTTTGCCTAGAGCAAAGGCATGAAATAATAGTGAAGAAAGCTATCTGTGCATAATGATACAAATTCTCTCTAGCAAACAATCTACTACATCATACACAGCCCATGGAAAAATGTTCAAATATGAAATCCTCACAAATTTCTATTACAACTGAGAGCTGCTGAGAGCCATGTTACCCTTATAAAGATAGCTCCATTAAATATGTCAGCAATATCCACTTCATCGCAGCAATATGAGAATGAACTGGAATAAACAAATAAATTCAAAAAGATTTCACTGGACTTAAGCTGGTGGACCAACATAGGGTCAATTATAAAATGAAAAGAACAAAATTAAAAGAGCATGTATAAAATCCTGAATTGCTAATTCCGTACAATAAGACAGTCTGTCAGTACATAGACAGAATCACCAATCATCACATGTCACATACGGTGAGACAACCATCTTGATAATGTGGCCATGGTTGGAAAAGTGTCATTTTTATATTGCCTCTACATTAGGATGTACAAGAAAACCATGCTTCTCAAGCTTGGAATATGAGTGGGGAGTACAGGTACAGAAAGGGCATTCAGGAGGACCTTTGGCCCCAAAACAAATTCAGTGTATCCCCTCAGTGCATCAATTTACTCAATGGTAAGTAATGCAAAATAATTTTGTACTAAAATAAATATTGTGTTAAAGTATAATATATGCATAATTTTATGACACAGTGCAGAACAAAATGTTGGGTTTGCAGGTGTTGGCTGGTCTATCCCTTCAGGCTGTATGAAGATAAACATTAACTCCATTCTTGCTGCCTGCACTTCCTGGAAAGGCTTGCAACTCCCTAAGCAAAACTATATTTTGGCACTGTTGGTCCCACAAAATCAAAGCCCAGCATTAACTAAACTAACACATGCAAGACACAATTCAATTAAAAGCTCTAACTATTTAAACATTAGTGTATAAATAACTACTACTGATTATCAAAGTAGGAAATTCAACATATTTATATCTTAAAACTCAAAATCAATGTACAAAGTTTGTCCAGAAAGTATCTAGCCATGTAATATGAAAAACAGATGCATTTATGGCTGGATTTTTTCCAGACAGTCCTTGTATTACATAAAGCTCTAGGTAGGCAAGAAAGCGTAATGAAGGTAGAGGTGTGCTTTGAAAAATGAATCCAAGTAACTCAGGAGGAGCAACACTACCTTTGCCCTCAGAAAAAGAGGAGGTAGCATGAAGGGTAGATGCAAAACACTGCATTCCCTATTCATTTGTTAGTAGTCCCATTTTCCCCTTTTACTTTTCAGGCTGTAACTTTTGATGCTAAGAAATGAAACACGAGCAGTTGCTGCAGGTTCTCCTAACTACTAATCAAAATAATAATCATCATCATCATCATCATCATCATCATCATCATCTCAGCTGGATTGAAAGAAAACAGTAAACTTTTCCTATATTTTCAGCAAAAAGATGCACATTTCAGCACCACAAAACTGTCTTTGAAAATGTTATTTCTGATCAAGTAGTCCCAAAGACACCCAGACTCAGACTGTTATTATATCCTATGAAAGTGACCTTTAACACTTATAAAATCTGTGATTCTGGCTGGTTGTCTTAATAATGTATTGCCCTACTTATGGTATTTAAATTGACATCTGTTTCCTGAAAGAAATATTTGTGATTTTTCTTTTTATTTTCCATATGCATAGAAGTCAAAATAAATAAAAGCCTCAATCCTTCTGGCTTCCTTATTTTAAAAGGTGGGGGGGTGGGGGGGGAATGAGTCTTTGCTCATTTAAATGAATATAGGGAAAGAAAGAATGACAGTGTCAAGCCCTTTAAACATGAAAATTATGAGAAAGAAAAATGAAATTTTCAAAATTATACTTTTATTCCTCAAATTTTATGCTTGTATGTTACCTGTATTTTCCCCAGAACATCTTCTAAGGCAATACTTACTGTAACTGCCAGGAGATTTTTCTTCATAAGTAAAATGAAGTTGTAATTCCTCCTCTGACATCTCATAAATGAACACTTTCAGCAAACAGCAAATAATAAACAAAGCGTTGTGTGTCTGCCAAATGAAGATGTGGCTAGAAAGGCAAGACCAAAATCACACAAGAATCAATATTTAATCATGAGCACAATCAGTTTATTTCTAGTCTATGATTTCTTCATTTCTCAATCATTTTGCCTATTATGCTTGTAATATTAGAACAGTGTCCTTGTCTTTTTAATGGCTTATGATTTATAACACTGGGCCATTGATATCTACTACAGTTTACTTCCTATTTCATTCTGTGTATTTTACACAGTGAATCAACAATAAAAATATTTTCCTTTAGGCATGACTCCTCTTTGTTCTTAACTTTGTAAGTGTCCCACACACAGGTAATTCACAGAAAAGAAGGCTAAAAAATAAAAAATTATACATAGTAAAATAAGTATATAGTAACATAAACATGGAAATATTATACACAACCAAAATTTTAAATGGAGTATCACCAGCAGCACAGTACAATTCTTGCTATTTCTATTATAACCATGAACTCACAAGAAAAAATTTATTTGGATTCAATGTAATTTTGGAAGCAGAGCAACAAAAAATGTTTTAAGAGATTGCCATCCAAAAATGGTTTTAAAAAATGCCTGAATGCATAAAAGGTTGACTTTCTATGGCATCTAACATAAAACTATAATATCGAATCTAACCTCCTTTCATCTAATACAAAAGACAAAGGAAACAGATGTGAAATGAAATAATACTCAAACTAAGTCATTATTAAAATTAGGTATGACCAGCAGTGATAATAGGGGGAAATTAACTTTCTAGTAATAATTACATCACTATTAGTTTTGTTAAAGAATATATTTCTAAAGATTGTCTAAAATGCTGAAATCAATGATTCCAAATTTATATATAATCTCACCCCAGTAACTTGGACAAATTAAAACCTCTCTTTTATTATACTTTTTCCCTTAATAATGAGAATAATTCCTTTATAGCTTTCAAAAGACCATATTCTATTTCTACCAACGGATGAAAAATACTCATATTATTAAATATAAAGAGAACATGATTTAATCAGCCAGCTTACTTCTGACATTCTGCTGAAAGTTTTAGTTCTTTGGTTCTAGAAAGGAAGACCTTAATTAATGCACCAAGGTTTCCTGTTCGAGGATTGTTTTCAACTGCAAGAGAAAAAAAAGTTTTAAAAAGTTAAAATTAAGAAGTGAAATCAAAATGAGCATATCCTAACAGTTATAAAACCAAATGTCGGGAGTTCCCTGATGGTGTAGTGGCTTAAGGCTTCGGCGCTGGCGCTGTCAGTGCTGCGGCCTGGGTTCGATTCCCAGTCAGGGAGCTACCCACATACCAAAAAGAAAAAAACAAAACAAACAAACAAAAAAAAACAAATGTCAAACTGAAGTTGCTCATGGATCAACCTTATTGTCAATTTCACATCTAATTATGAAAGCAATGAGAGAAATTACTGCTTGGTTGTTCCTCCTGAATAACAAAAAGATAATTTACAAAATAGAAATGATAGAAACAGGAGAAAATCATCTCATCTGAGAATCTAAAACTGTAAAGAAAAGATGTAATAATTAATATATATACACAGTTTACACACATATACAACCTTCTCTTTAGAAAAGCAAATATTGAAAAAATTCAAAAATTGATCATCTATATTCCAGTATAAAGACTATAATTAACTGTAAAGGTAAAACTGTTCAGATAATCACAAATTACTCTAATGAAAAATAAAAGACACATGAAGAAAGCAATGTGGCCAGTGGGGAGCCACTTAACAGACAAAATTTTAAAGAATTTGTTTAAAATAATTTTTAAGCTTAAAAGGTGGGAATTTCAGCAGAGTCAGCCTAAAGAATTGAGAGAAAACTATAATGGGAATCAGAATATCTAGTTTCTAGATCCAAGTCTGTAATTCATGAAATATTGAACCTTAGACAAATTATTTACTTCTCCAACCTTAGTTTTCTCATCTGGAAAAGAAACAATAGCTAACATATATTGAACAATATACGCTAATTGCTTTACACACACTACCTAATTTAATTCTCCAAACCACACATTGCATAAGAACCAATCTTACCTCCATTTTACAGATCCTCACCTGTAGGTTGTTACTTGCTCAAGGACACATCCTTATCTACCGTCTCAAATCCTTGGCTCTAAAACTATGCTATACCAACCCCTATATTTAAAGAAATGAACTTAATGAAACTATAAAGTTCTATCAGGTTGTATAGCAAGACATGGGTTATTGTTAATTTTATGTGTCAACTTGACTGGGCCATGAAATATCCAGATACTTGGTTAAACATTATTTCTGGGTGTGTCTGTGAATGTGTGTCTGCATTTGAACTGGTGGACTGAGCAAAGCAGGCTGGCATCCCTGAAGTGGGTGGACATCATCCAACTGATTGAAGGCCCCAATGGAACAAAAAGTCAGAAGGTTGAATTCTTTCTCTGCCTGTTGAACTGAAACACAGATCTTTTCCTGCCATGGAATGGACCTTACATCACTGGCTCTCCTGGTTCTCAGGCCTTTGGACTTGGACTAGAATTTACACCATAACTTTCCTGCATCCTCCAGTAAGCAGACAACAGATCATAGGACTGCTCAGCTTCATAAAGGTGTGAGCCAATTTCTTACAATAAATCTCATTTTTTGTATCTATTCATCCATCCTATTGGTTCTGTTTCTCCAGAGAACATTGATTAATATGTCACAGAAGTACAGAAGTTAAGAATTCATCTTAAGGGAGAGACATTTGGTCAGAACCTTTCATTTTACTGTTGAAGAAAAAGAAGCCCAGAAAGGTTAGATGTGGGACCCAAAGTCAACAATATGTTAGTGACAAAGGCCCAGTCTTTTCACTTTACCAATAGTTTTCAAATTGTATGATTCCAGAGTTCTGGATATTTGGTTCATTTTTGAAATACACTTTTAACTATTTTGAAAAACAGAAATGCAAATACTCAAGCACATTGGCCTGTGCTGTCCAGCAGAATTCATTTTTACGCAGATCTGAGAATTATGCTTTTGCTGACATCTCTAAGAATATATCTGCACTTCTTGAAAATGTGTCAAAAGACATGGAAAGATGAAGTTCTCCAGACATTTTTTTAATAATCCATGCCTGCACAGACATACCTATAAAAAAAATACACATTGGAGTAAGCACACCATTACGGCATTCCTACTTTGTGTTCAATAACTGTCAAGTTAACTTAGCTTGAGAGTCAATGCAAGTAAGTACATAACTTTCTGATTGTGACAAAGTTATAGCAGCTTGCTATTCCAAGCCTGGCTAATGGACTAGCAGCAAGAGCATTCTCTAGGAGCTTGTTGGAAGTGCAAAATCTCAGGTCCACCCTACACCTACTGAAACTGATGATGCATCTCAAAGTTTATGTACATTTAAATCCCAAGACATTTTTATTAAAGTTTAAATTCTGATTCCACACATGTGAAATGTGACCTGAGACTCTACATTACTAACAGTCTCGTACTGATACCCACTGCTGCTGGAGAACCAAGGTGCAACACATGCTGTGCATTAGGGCAGGTTTGGTCCAACTCTCACAATCTAGAATAGATATGTTATTAGATAGTAGATATGGCTACAGTTTCACTTTGAAAAATATTTCCCACTTCCAAGCTTTGCTTTTAGTTTAATGAAAGAATATCCTAAAATTTCAGGATAAACTCTTTTTTTATGTACAATCTTTAAATATATATATTTTTTATTTTTTAAAAGATTTTTATTAAAAAGGATATGCTGTTTTGTAAAGAAACAGTTAATGCTTGTAAGTACACTTCTGTGTGAATTAATATTATCTAGCTATTATAAATCAAAACAAAATACTGAAACAAAGAGCTAAAGCTGATAAGACTACAACCTTAATTCAGAATCTCAACTTCACAATCTTATATCCATTCAACAGCCCCTTCACGAATAAATGACTTTAGTAAGTAACTGTTTGAATTTAAAAATGATTAAAAAAAAAACAAAACAAAACAGAAAACCTGTTGTTGGAAAGAACCACCAGACTATTAGATTGATGTCATTAAAGCTTTGTGTACCTTTTTCATTCATCCATCCATCCATCCATCCATCCATCCATTCAGCACATTTTTATTGAACTACTTACATGTACCCAGCATTGTTTTCAGGTACAAGGAGATACTCACTGTCTTAATGGAGCTGATATTCTAAGACAGTTAAGTTTCCACAACAATCTTATCAACAGAATGCAAACAGGGCAATAAATTAATAAAAGTACATTCAATAATACTTCAACAACAATACACAATGGTAGGCTCAGTATTTCAAAATAACTTAATGGAATTTAAGAGGTTCAAACTTAATTGGTAAAAATCAAATACTGTATTGAAGTTAAAGGAGCTTCAGGAGCCAGAGAAGGAATGAGGGATATCTGACAAGAAGGCAGAAAAGTGTGTGGAACTAGACTATAGAAATAACTAGCTCAAATCCCAACTCCACCAATGACTAGCTGTGTGACACCTGGAAATTTACTTAACATCCTCACACCTCAGTTTTCCCATCTGTTAAATTAAGATAACAGTACTTCGGTAATGGAAAAATACCTTATTTGATTCTAGCTTGAACTTGTAGCAATCTGTTAACTAAAGTAGCTTCTGTGTAAAGAAGGGAATTCCCCATCTCTATGGGAGTTCTAGCAAAGTGTGGGTAACAGTCACATAAGGGTATCATAAAGAGGATTTCCATCTAGGGCAGTGGTTCTCAATCTTCCTAATGCCACAACCCTTTGATACAGTTCCAAGGGGTCACACCCACAGGTTGAGAACCGCTCACTAGGGTGACAGGTTGGACTTGACCCTGAAACAACCTTTCCCAATATCTCAATAAAATACCCATGAACTTCATGATCCAATAACCAATATACAGAAAACATAGAGGACAGAGACATATTAACAATCTATGGGGATGCAATCAATGCAATCAACAAAATTTACATTGTGGGAAATTCTACTACTCACTTTCTTTAATAAATTGAGAGGGGAAAAAGGACAGGGAGAGAAATGCCAAGAGAAACCTAGCTATGAGAATAATTGTAAAGACCTATCAACAATAATAATGAAAGCAATTTATTTGGTTCTAGATTCAAACAAACTAACACAATTAGAAATCTGAACACTCGGGTAGGTATTTTTTAAAATTAAAAATTGTTTTTTAGGGGGTTGCCTGGTGGTCTAGTGGCTAGGTTTTGGCACTCCGAGGCCTGGGCTCTCTTCCGGGTCAGGGAACCAATCAACCAACCAACAAACAAATAAATAAATAAATTTGGTTTGTTTTTTTTTAATATAACAACATTATTCTTTTCCTTAAAAAAAAATCCTCATGAGATACATATTAAAATATTTATAGATAAAACGTATATCTGAGGTTTTTGTCAATTTAATATGTGAAGATGGATGAAGTGGTATGTCTGAGACTCATGTCAAATTAATTACATGAGGATAGGATGTTTGTTTTGTATACACGTTTTACTTGTGTAAGCTTCTGTATATATGTAATATACTTCAGTAAATGGGTGAGAGATACAGATGAAACCAGATTGGTCATGAGTTAAAAATGATTGAAACTGGGAAATGAGCATATGTGAGTTCATTATACTATTCTGCTTCTGGGTGAGTGTGAAATTTTCAAAAATAAAGAATTAAAAATAAAATAACCATGAAAACTTACAAAAAGATAAACTCACAAAAATGTATTAGGATACAGTTCTCCCAGAAAAACAGGAAACACTTCCACTAACCACAAATTCTACAGAACTGAACTAAAAATGTATTGGGTAATCAATGGATCATTAGCAAGCTTAACTGCCTGAAACTACCTTTGAGGAAAAAGTCTCTCTCTTACTGTCTACCCCAACCAGAAAACTTACTTTAATTCTCCTACTGGATAACTTCCTATGCAGATTCAGAGGATAGAACTCCCAGAAAGCAAATGGCAAGAATGAGTAACAAAGCCAAATACAGAGCGACTTATGCTGGAGGGTAGAGGTAGGGGAAAATGTTGATCCCATGCTTGATCCAGGGGTTTTATAATTCCCTCACACTCCAAAACCAAGGAATGGGGGTAATGGAAGGTCCCATTTAAACCAAGCAAACCTGCACAAAATAAAACCTTCTTGGGTTCTAGAAATGAGATTTGCCTTCAAGGTAAAATAACAGCAGGTTCAACAAGCACCTACAGAAGCCACACAAGGATTTGGGCTAATAAGCATATCCTCTCCAGCAGCAAACAATGTGACTTTGTAAGTGCCCTCTAAGCCCTTTTCCTGCTTTGTTTTTCTGAAGAGTAATCGTTACATGAAACATATATCCAGTAGACTCTCAGTTAACCAGCACCCTTGGGGATTGGTAGATGCTGGATAAATTTAAGTAGACTCTCCATTTAACCAGAACTTAAGCAACCAGCACTCTCAAGCAACCGGCAAAATGTCAAGCAACCAACAAAAGAATTTTACTGGTTGCTTGAGAGTGCCAGTTGCTTGAGTTCCACCTAACCAAGAGCCTACTGTATTTATTTGTGGCTCCCCCACTGAGATAGATCCATGAGGTAAGGGACCTAAGTCAGTCTCCTTCACAGTCTCACCCTCAGCTTAAAGAATAGAGCCTATAATATAGTAGGTGCTTAATATTTGCTGGCCTAATGAATAAGAAGAAAACAACTACAGTAATAACAAAATAAACAAATTATGCTGAAACCTCAGCAGAAGAGCTGAATCAAAACTGACAAAATAATTTTAGTACTAAAGTATCATCAGTAGAAAATTTAAAAAATTAACCTTTTTTTTTTTTTTTTAAAGAAAACAGAAAGCCTCTGGGAAAAATTGGTATGATGAAAAAAGAGCACTCTGTCACGTTGGATAAACTAGGGATGATTAAAAATAAACTAAAAAGGCAATAACAACTAAAAGTTGTGCTAGAATCTTGAAAGAGAACTGTAATATATAAAACAATAAATCAAAAGTATAAAGGAGAACTACAAAAAAAGAAATGAAGAAAAAGAAGACACAGAAGGCAAAGAACAGAGAGATCCAACCTCAATGGTACAAGTGATGTTAAGGTGGGAGAGAAGAAATTAAAACAAGTAAAAATCAAAGCCATAACTAAAGAAAACTTCAGATTTGCAAAAGACCTTAATAAACTTTAAAAAAGACCTCATCAAATTACAAGCAAAATCATTTTAAAAATGTATAATGAGAAATGTTTCATTATAATCATTAAAGGGAAGAGTCTTGTGAACAAAGAAGCAAAAAGAAATTAAGTTCTGAGGCTTCTCAGGTATTAACAATTAATGCCAGAAAAGAACTGACCAACTCCTATAAAGTTTTGAGAGAAACAAAAGGTAAAGAAGTTTATGTACAGAGAAGTTTTCCGTCATTCTTTACTGATTCCTACACTGTGCATGAATGGAAAAAGAATCCAAGGAACCCAATGGAAAAAGCAATAAAGAGATAAAACAATATAAACACGTTAGCAGCTGCCTAGTGCTGGGGAGGCAGAATTTAAATTCGAAGTTAACTCCTGCAATTTAAAGGGACTTGGTTACTGCCTAGGATTGTCCATTAACATCCCTGAAGGGCAATGTCTGAGAGGTAAGAACTACATCTCACGAATAATGGGTCTACCCCAGGACTTAGGAAAATCCAGAAATAGTTAATAGGAGACCCAGAAGGAGAGAAAGGACAGGAGAGAAAAAGGACAGAAAATATATCTGGAAAAGTTGTGAGAAATCAATCCTCCCAGTATTTCTCAGTGTTCCTGTAAAAAGGCCTCACCTCCTGGGTCAGGAAAACATGTATGCTATAAAGTGAGAGAATGTCTGCTTTCACTTCTAGAAACATTTCACATACCATAATGATTAGAGCTGTAGCCATGTGTTTAAAACTTCTCTTATCTCACCGAAAGCCAAGCAGTTACATCACAAGATAAGCACCTAAGCAGACTCAAAGGCTGAAGGAGAGACTAGAGTATTTATCTCCCTAAGTATCTATATTTCAAGGAGGAATGAGGACCCAGAATTTGGAAACACCTCTAGGTCTAAAAAGCCAAGACAAGGAGAAAGGGAGGGTATCTGGCTCCTCAAGAGATTTTATTTACATACCAAAGTGCTGGAGTAAAGAGAAGGAAAAGGGGGATAGCTAACTCCTTCCCCTTTAAAAGCAGGAAAAAACATTCTACCTGTCCCCATATCCCCGCCTTCTCACATAAACAACTGACCTGGTTCTTACAGCACTGTCCTTGCAAATAAGAACTAAGACAAAGAGGGACCAATGCACTTATTTTCACTGTGGGACAGTTAATAAGAAATCTGGGCTCTTGAGTCATTTTCCTGCTCAAGTCTGCTCCTACCTCTTAGGAGTGTACTTTCTCTTCAATAAACTATCTCTTTGTTTCACCTCTAAAAAAAAAAAGAAAAAGAAAAAGAAATCTGTCTCTGACCCAAATTTGTGTGTGCATTCAGGGGAAAAAAGTAATAAAAATAAATATAAAAAGCCCAACAAACATAATAGCCACAAACTTCCCAAAAACTGATGAAAAATATTAATCTATCCATTCAAGAATATCAACAAACTCCAAGTAGAATAAAAAATTAAAAAGAAATTTTAAGGTAAAGAGAAAATATTGAAAGCAGTGAGATAAAAACACTCATTTTACAGAGAGAAACAACACATATTTCTGAAAGAAACAAGACTGCAGGGCAATGGAATGATACAGTCAAAGGAATAAAAGAAAAACAAATGCCAACCAAGAATTCTGTGTCCAAAAAAAAAAAAAAGTCCTTCATATATGAAGGCAACAAGGAGAGTGGTGGGCAACTTTACAGTGGAGAAACCTGACAAACACATCCCTGGCCAAGTAAATAAGGTCACCATCATCAGTAACAGCTCATGCTAATAACATGTACCCCTGATATGATGTGTAAAGAACAGTACTTCACCTCTGTGGATTTCTTCTTATAGATCCATCACCTCAGTGTAACCATGAGAAAAAAACATCAAACAGACTCAAATCAAGGGATGTTCTGAAAAAATGCCCTACCAGTACTCTTCAAAACTCTAACAATCATGAAAAATAAGGAAATCTGAGAAATCACTGCAGACCAAAGGAGACTAAGAAGACATGATAACTAAACGTACTGTGGTATCCTGGATGAGATCCTGGAAAAAGAAAAGGACATTAGGACAAAACTAGTGAAATCTGAATAAAGTGTTGAGTTTAGTTACAGTAACATGTACCAATGTTGATTCTTTAGTTATGACAAATATATCATATCAATGTAAGATATTAATAATAGGGGAAACTGATGAGAGGTATATGGGAATGCTATATAGCTTTCCAACTGTCCTATAAATCTAAAGCTATTCTAAAATTAAAATTTTATTTTAATATCACAAAAAATGGGTTTAATAGGAGATGACATACAACATAAGAAAAGATTAATAAACTAAAAACAGGTTAAAATAAAATATATTTGTGAAGGTCAGAGAGAAAAAAAATTGTAAAATACACATACACACACACTCACATGAAACACAATGAAAACATTAACTGAAGTGTAATAGAGATCCCAGAGGAGCGGAGAGACAAAATTGATTAGAAACGATGTATACACCAATAATGGCTGAGAATTTTACAAAACTGATGAAAGACACCAACCAACAGGGTTATGAAGCTCTAAAAACCTCAAGCAGCAAAAAAACACAAAGAAAACTACTTCCCAGCATATTATTCTAAAATACTATCAAAGGACAAAAAGAAAAACTTAAAAGGATCTGAGGGGAAAAAATTTCATTATTTTTAAGAAAAACATGTAAGATGGATAGCTTTCATCTCAATAGAAATGACAGCAGCCAGAAAACGAAACAGAATGATACCTTTAAAATACAAAAAAGGAATTAATTGCAACCTAGAATTCTACACCCAGCAAATGTATCCTCCAAAATGAATAAAAAATAAAAACATTTTCAGACAATAAAATGAAGAGAATTACCATACATCCACATAGTTCTTAAAATTGACATACGTTCACACTTACTGATCATTTCTGAATACTGCTGAATGAAAAGAACACATAAATAATATCATTTATATAAAATTGTGCATATAAATCAATACCTACAGAGTACTCTGAAAAAATCTCATCACAAAAGATTAGCAGTGATTTCCTGTGTTTTTCAATATGGAAAGATTTGTTGATATAAATGGTGAATAATGACAAGATGCTAGAAATTACACTACATATTTCATGTGTTAACTGATTTTCTCCTCACAAGAAAACTATAATTTAGATGAGGACATTAAGGCTCAGCTAATAAGTAGCAGAGCTGAAATGAAGATCATAAAATGATTCCACAGCCATACACTTTACCATAACATCAAGTTATTATTCCTAATGTATTTTCCTATTAATGAAGGATAATTATTCTGGTTAACAAAGTCAATAACAACAAACACAAGAACTGACAATTAAGTTCACAAACTTTCCACCATGCACTTACGATGGCAGCACTGTACAAACAATTCAGTAAGGTGTCATAACCTTGGTGAATCTGTGTCTCACAGCTGTGTTTGTGTTGAAATGTGGCTTAGCAGAGTCCATTACCACTACTGCAAGTTAACCACACGTCTTAATGCCAATGGCTGAATGGTACACTCTAATGGCATCAATGAGCACCATGAATAGAAGTAATTATTATCATCATCATCAAGGATACATTACTTTATTAATTCAATTAATATTACATTATCAAAATTTATCACAGAAAATTTCAAATAAATGCCAACATATATATACGTGTCTATACAAAGGCATACACACTTACACTACATACACACACATTCATTTTTCCTGCTTACCTAAAGACCTGCAGACAGAAACAGTTGCCTCCTCCAAGAGCTTCAACTCAGTACTGGAGAGAGAGAAGAAGAAAGATAATTAATAACTATAGCACTAAATATGTACATACTCACCAGTTAAAGGAATATATAGAAATAAAAAAGAAAAATAATTCAGAAGAAAAATATGGTATACAGTGGTGAACAACAAAATCAGCAAAATAAAATGACCCTTCTATTTTCAATGTAATTAGGAAATGTACTATAATTTCCAATATGAAATTACTAAAAGAGAAGATCTCAGGGCACCCTGCCTTTCAGGCACTGGGGCAGGGAGGAAGGGTGGGGTTGGTGGAACTTAGAAAAATTCCATAAATGCACTGCAAAGTACAGAGCAAAAGGTAGGGGCCCCAACTGCCCATCTGTAATGATCATGGGGTTATTTATTTAGAAAAATACCATTATTTTTAGGAGGTAGTGATTTATAAAGTAGCCACAGAAGAGCTGCCTTCCTTCCTTTCCTTTCCTCTCCTCCCCTCTGTCTCCACCACCTATTCATCCTAGTAAGTGTGAAAGGAAGGGAAGGATGCAAAGGAAGGAAGAAATATAGATAAGCAAGTTGAGTCTTCCAATGAGTTTAAGTAAAATTCCCAGAATCAGAGGTATAGGAAGAATAAGAACCAGCTTCAGAGTCTGATGAATGGGTTAAAAATTACATGTTCTTTTCTGCCAATACACACAGCACAGCAAATCCTCCAAAAGGGCAACTCTTCTATGCCTACTTTAAAAATCCCTACCTCCTGAGGTTCACTGCCATTGGTGATGAAGCACACTTTTAAAAAGAGAAGATCCATAAGCATTAAGGCAAGAAAATTTTAGAGAAACTATGGAAGAACACTAATTGCTTTAGCTATCTCTAGAACAATGGTGTCTACTATGGTAACCAGTATGAAATGTGGCTAGTCCAAATTGAGATGTGCTGGAATGTAAAATACACATCAGATTTCAAAGACTTAAAAAGAATAAAAAATACTTCATTATTAATCCTTATGTTGATGAAATTATAATATCTAGAATAAACTGGGATAAATGAAATATATTATTAAAATTAATTTCACCTGTTTCATTTTACATTATTAATGTAGTCGTTATAAAACTGTCAATTACACATATGTTTCACCTTGTATTTCTATTAAAGCTGCTCTAGAGCCTGTCTCTCAGCAACGGAAGGCAGTATCATGTATAAAAAGCATTATACAATACATACAAGTGCGCAAACTGGCCGCCGTGTGCTTATGTTGGCAAACAACTCAGTAAGGTTTCATAGCCTTGGTATATCTGTCTCACAGCTGTGTTCATGTAGACATGTGGCAGTGTCTTGCTGAGTGGCATTCATTATTGTTGTTGTGTGTTTTTTGTGTGCCATCACAAGAATGTCTGAGCTTTAATTAGAGCAATGAACAAACATTAAATTTCTTGTTAAAGTTGGCAAGAGTGGAAGTGATATCAGGGACATGTTAGTCCAAGTTCATGGGGAGAATGCCATGAAGAAAATGGCAGTGTTCAATGGATTAAAAGTTTTTCTGAGGGGAAAGAGACCGTCATTGATGAAGAGAGGTCAGGGCGGCCAGTAACAAGCAGAACTGATGAAACCATGGCAAAAATTCATCAAACTGGGAGTTCCCTGATGGTGTAGTGGCTTAAGACTTCGGCGCTGGCGCTGTCAGCGTTGCAACCTGGGTTCGATTCCCACATACCAAAAAGCAAAAAAAAAAAAAAATTCATCAAACTGTACATCAAAATCATCAGCTGACTGTGACAAGCATAGCAAACCAAGTAAATATCGACAGAGAAACAGTTAGGAAAATCTTAACTGAAAATCTTGGCATGAGAAAGGTGTGTGTAAAAATGGTCCTGAAGGAGCTCACTGATGAACAAAAGCAAAGGAGAGTCGAAGTTTGCCAAGACCTTTTGGAGAAGCAAGACAATGTTTTGGGCCATGTTATCACTGGTGATGAAACCTGGGTACCAATATGACTCTGAAACAAAGCATCAAAGTACACAATGGAAGTCAGCCAATTCTCCATGACCAAAAAAAGCTCTATCACTCCAAGTCAAGAGTCAAAATGATGTTGATAACCTTTTTTGGTATCAGAGGGATTGTTCATTATGAATTTGTACGAACGGGACAGTCAACCAAGTTTACTATTTGGAAGTGCTAAAAAGGCTGCATGAAAGTTAGATGAAAACAACCTGAACTTTTTGCCAAGAATTCATGGCTCTTACATCACAACAAGGCACAAGCTCACAGGGCACTGTCTGTGAGGGAGTTTTTAGTCAGTACACAAATAACTGTATTGGAATGTCCTACCTACTCACCTGATCTGGCCCCCAATGACTTTTTCCTTCACCCAAAGTTAAAGGAAATATTGAAAGGAAGACATTTTGATGACATTCAGGACATCAAGAGTCATACAACAGCTCTGATTGGCATTTTTATTCCAAAAATAAGAGTTCCAAAACTGCTCTGAAGGGTGGACTAGGCGCTGGCATCGATGCATAGCTTCCCAAGGTGGGTACTTCAAAGGTGACCCTAGTGATACTCAGCAATGAAGTATGTAGCACTTCTTCTAGGATGAGTTCGCAAACTTACTGTCTGACCTCGTAAAAAAAAAGCTAAGAGTCACTAAATTACTTCTGTGGATATGCCATTACCTTAAGAATCTCAAATTATATTCATATTCAAAACAATAAAGACTTTTTTTTAAGCTGAATCTTTAGAATTCATCTAAGATCAAAAGCTTTTTAGCCAAAATAACCTAAAAGTAATCCTACAGTGAAGCACTTTCAGGTCTCTAGCCATTATTGCCGTATTAGGTATTTTTAGAGTGCCTGCTGTCTTCCTATCCCTTTCTTCTATCTTTCCATCTCCTTCTCAGGGGTGAACAGAGGGAAATAGGCTTGCTCAGCATAGTCCTATTCCTTTGCCATAGCTGACTGGATCAGAGATAGACATCTAATGGGAGCAACACCAGAGTCTCGGGAAATTTAGAATTGAGATGGAAAGACAAGTTTTCCTATGGCTGGAACTTGGCTGCAAACCTAAGGGTCATGGGAAGCCATCCTCCACCCACCGAGCAGCATAGAAAGCTGGTTAGTAAGCAAGAAGAATAAAAATGCTTTGCAGAAAAGCAGCAATACACAGGAAGGACTCCCAGGATTCCTGCTGGCCTTCTGATTTTTAGGATTAGTTCTTCTGAAAGCCTAGCTATGTTCTGATCTTGTATTGTATAAAACACACCTGTCCCTTCATCACATAAGCCCCTCTTTCTAGCATATGTTAAATCAAATTGATTTTTGTTAATAACCAAAAGAGCGTAATTAATAAATCACTCTGGTCAGATTTAATAATACACATTAGTAGTTGGCAAGAAGTGGGACTATGAATTACTCAGTTTATTGGTTACTCAGGCAAAAAAAAAAGTAAAGAGGTATAAAATGCAAAAGACTGTAAAGAGTTTTATAAGGTTAATAACCAGACCACATACATAAAATCTATTTCACTGGGGCTTCTACTTTCTTCAGTCAATAACATTCTCTTCAAAACTGACTAGAATCAAAAGCTTCAATTATCGTACATGTAGCTATAGCCTTCAAACGCTTCTGAATTTGTTCATTCAACAAATATTGCCTGGGTGTCCAGGAGACGCTGGGTTCTTTGAAAGATGCTGCCTCTGCCTCCAGGCTATATGGAAGAATGAAGAAGAAAGCAGACCATGCAATGCAGGAGAAGTATGAAGATCAAGCCCAGACCTGTGCATGAGCTCAATGGAGTACACCCAATCTATGCTAGGAATAGTCAAGGAAGGCATCCTGGAGGAAGTAACTATGTGTCCTGAAGGAGCAAGAGCATTTAGTGGGGCAGATGAAAGGGGAAGGCTTTCCAGACACAATGAATATAGTATATGCATATGCGCAGAGAGCCTGGCCCTTCTGGGAAGCAGAGGTTAATCAGCACTGGAGAATGGCAAACTACATACTAGACAGATGGAGAACAGAGTTCAATTTCTCAACTTGTTCTCAAAAGAAAGGTATTGAGTGTTCCCAAAACAAAAATCAAAACAGGGTTCTGATTCGTTTTTATCACAGTATTCGTCTAAAAAAAAAGACTAATTCCCACATGTATCAGTGAGGTTGGACTGATCATCACTCCTTACAGGAAGCCTTCTTTGATCACCTAAGACCAGGTGAAAAGTCTAGTCTTCCTCCAAAGCACTCAATCATAAGATTGAGCACACAGCAGCAAGACTGCCCAATTATCTGACTGTGGCCCACCCCTCCTCCAGATTGTGGGTTCCTTGTTCATCACAGCATTTCCAGCCTGGTACAAAGCAGGCACTTAATAAAAATGTACTGAAGGAATAAGGAATGAATGCCTTTGTCAGACACTTCGTTACCAGAGGAAAAATTAATTGTTTCCCTGTTACTCAAGAAACACCACAACTCTCTAGCCCTCGAAGATCTGCCCTCAAGTTTGAATTTTTATTAAAATAGTTTTAAAGACATTTGTTTGTTTCCAAATGAAAAATAATGGATTTTCTGAAGCAGTGTGATTGTCACTTAATGATGAAGAGACCAGAAAAAGATGGGAGCTACTGTCCCTCTCTTGGAAAACTCTCTCCTATGATGAGCCAGCCAGCACCTGCCATGCTGTGATCATTGCCCATCAGGTCTGTGTCCTGTACACAAGGCCATGATCTGAAACAGCACCAATGTCACTGCCTCCTCAACAATCACCACGTCCAGTGAGAAGCATCCGGAGTGCCCAGATTATAAACTCCATGAGAACAGGAGAAACATCTCATCCACTCATACACCCCCACTATGCCTGGTACAGTGGCTCAGCCAGAAGAAAAAAATTTGGTACTAACGTATCAAATAAAGGATTCACAGATCTCTGCTGCAATGTCCCTGAAATTGCTGCACTCTGAAATGTTAGTTATTTCTACAAAGAAAATCAGCCAGGCACAGCCCTGCCAAAAGCAACACACTGTTATAATAGAATTCCTTTCCTCCCATCCCTCCATCCTCCAATTTTCTAAATTTCTTGGAACATTTTAAGAATAATCTTCTTTCCCAATTGCTTCATTCAGAGCTAAACCAAGGTGCAAGCAACTAGGATGGCTGGTAACTGTTGCTGCGTGTTACGGGCATCTATGCAGAACACTGCTTTAGTTTAAACAAATGAGCTCAGATGTTCTGGCAGCGAGCAACTAACAAATCATCATTTGCAGTAAATACAACTAAAATGGTGCTGCATAATATGCCAATGTTTCCAAGATAATCACAATTAGAAACCAAATGGTGTTTCAGAAGGCAGATTTGGGGCCCTGGAAACATGTTAAAAAGGGGGCAAAAAGGCAGCAGTAAATTACACATACCAATATAGATTAAATAAATTAGTACCACACAGGGCACTTCAAACTTACTGTATGCGTACATAAAGCCACTACTCTGGGTCAATATTCAATATTGGGAGATTAGAGATAAATACTTAAAACTAGTAATCTCTTAATCAAACTTTTGCTAAATGAGCTAAATCTAAATAAACCACTATACAGATCCATAACCAGGTTTTGCTCTGTCTGAAGCCATCCCTATATGTGTCAGTGTTTCAGGCTCCTCCTTCTCAGGGCTTGGCCACCACATCACTCCAGCAGCAACATAAACAGATGGAGTCACAGAACAGGCGCTTCAGTTTTGCTGGTGACACCCCAGTGAACAACGAGACCTATGGGACTGGAGAGAGCTATGCCCAAGAATAACACACATATATCACAAGAAAATCTGAAACCAGTCTATGGGTATTTCCAGTTTCAAGAACCTTCATTGGGCTTCTTCCCTAAAGATAATTCAGCAAGGGAATAATTACTAATATTTTCACAACTACAGAAAAAATGTTGAATGTTACCACTGGGCTATACAGTCTGTGCCTTCCTGACTTTGATTTCATGAAGAGAATCTCCCAGGAAGAGATCTGTCATCAACCTCTGCCTCACTCTCCCCACATGCTTCTTCTGAGAGCGTTAGCAATAAAATTGCCTAATAAATCCCGCCAGTACAGCTGAATTATTTCTAAGTTATATCTCAAATAATGAATGCAATCTATCCCCCAACCTCACTGAGTGCACCAACATACATCATGACAAAGTTAAGTAACTGGTAAGTGCAGATAAAATAGAGCAAGAGTGAAGAACTTTAATGTCATGTTAAGGAGTTTGAATTTCATCTTATATAAAATGGGAAGCCATAAAGCACTGAATTAAAAACTCACACTAACAGATTCTTGCAGCAGAACAAAGTGCCCAGGCACACACAATGGTTAAAGGTCTGACCCTGGCCACAACCATCTTGAGATTTTTAGCACCAAAAAAAGAAAAGAAAAAATGATATTAATAATAATAATGCCTCTATAGTGCATGTATGATAACATCTAACCATGTATCACAACCAACTCTATAATTAACCACTGCTGCCAAGTGTTGGGCCAGCCAACTTGGATAAAATTCTAGTTTATTTCCACTGAAGTTATATACCAAATTGGAACACTAAGAAGGAATACGAATAGGAAGAATATGAAACATCTCTGCATCCACTGGACTCACAGGCTGGTGGTCACTTTCAATACTTCAGCGCCCCTCACAGTGCCCACTTAACTACTACCATCAATTAAACTCATGCACACTGGTCGTGTGGATTTCCAATCATGTGGCCTATACTGAAAACAATGTACACCCCTGGAATAATGGAAAGAGTACAGATTTTGAAGCCACATATTTAAATTCCAGTTTTCTCATTTTATTGGCATGACCTAGACAAATTACTTGATTTGAGAGTGTCTCAGTTCCCTCATCTATAAAACAGAGGTAAGGATCTCACAGGCTAGTTGTAAGGACTATATGGCAATGTACGGAAAGTGCCCAGCACACAGCTCAATAAATATTAGTTCCCTAACTCAACAACAACAATAAAGCAAAACCACAAGTATTAAGCTGTCAAATTTGCATATGTTTATTCCTTAACATATCTTAAAAGTAATTTGCTAGTCCTCTCCCTCATGGAATGAAAGGGAAGTATAAAACATAATACAGTGATTTTTGGAGTACTTCTATACTTTGAAATAGTTCAAACAGCTGTATCAAACAACTGTAGGTGACCTGCTTTGATTTTATTTACATTAATGTTTTACTACAGAAGTATATAACCCTAGTGGATTACAAAGGAAATAAATATTCCTTATTCACCTAGCAAAAGTTCTCAGTAACTTTTAATAAATGGCAAAACAGAAATTTTTCTTTTTTAAAAGGAAATGGTTTGTATATTATATTATTATAAAAATGAAACATGCTAAAACCACCATGAGGTAATACTACACACCTATCATAATGCTAAAATAAAAAAAGAGCGACAACATCAAATGCTGGCAAGGGTGTAGAGAAACTGGATCCCACATACATGACTGGTGGGAATGTAAAATGATACAGCCACTCTGGAAAACAGTTTGGCAGTTTCATATAAGACTACACATGCACTTACTATACAAACCAGCAATTGCACTCTTGAGCATTTATCTCGAAGAAATAAAAACTTATGCTCATACAAAAACCTATACACGAAAGTTCATAGCAGCTTTATTCATTACAGCCCAAAACTGGATACAATCCAAATGTCCTTCAATGGGTCACTGTGTAGACAAACTAAGGTATATGCACAACACAGAATACTACTCAGCAATAAAAATGAACTGATATACACAATTTGGATGGATCTCAAGGACACTATGCTGAGTGAAAAGAACCAATTTCAAAATGTTACATATTGTATTATTTCATTTGTATGACTTTCTTGAAATAACAAAATTATAGAAATGAAAAACTGATTAGCAGCTGCCAAGGGTTAGAGATGGGGAGAGGGGAAACACGGTGTGTGGCTATAAAGAGAAAGCACAAGGGAGCCTTGCTGGAATGGAAGAGTTAAGTATTTTGATGGTGATGGTGGTTACGCCAGTCTATGCATGTGATAAAATTGTACAGAGTATATATACACACAAAAATGAATGCATGTATAACTAATCACTGAAACAGCAATAACCTTGTGGATCATACCAATTTCAACTTCCTGGTTATGATACCGAACTGTAGTTATACAAGATGCTACCACTGGGGGAGACTGAGTAAAGGATGCAAGGGACCTCCCTGAACATTTTTTGCCTCCTTCTGTGACTGTAATTATTTCAAAATAACAAGTTTAAAAACTTGAATCATAGAAATAAAGGGGAGTTCTCTGATGGTATAGCGGCTTAAGGCTTCGGCGCTGGCGCTGTCAGCGCTGCAGCCTGGGTTCGATTCCCAGCTGGGGGAGCTGCCCACATACCAAAAAGCAAATAAATAAATAAATAAATAAATAAATAAATAAATAAATAAAACCATACACACACAGACACACTCACTTTGAAAATACACACATATGCCACAATTTTGCTTGAACAAGATTATGCTCTATGAATTATGAATGGCTTTATAACTGGCTTTAACCACTTAGTATGCATAGATCTTTTTCCATGTCTATAAACATGACTATTTTTAACAACTGGATATTGTCCCAGCATGCAGATATACCATTTTTGTTTATTTATTTATCCAATCTTCTTAAGGTGAGCATTTAGGTTGTTAACCATTTTCTGCTATCATGAACACTGCAATGGATGTCTTTCCACATATATCTATCTTTCTACAAGTATTTCCAAACTTGTCCAATTATCTCACTAACATAAACTCTAGAAGTAGAACTGCTAGACCAATGAACATTTTTGTTCTATCGTATATTGCAAATTACATTCCAGAAAGATTTAACCAATTACTACTTCTACCAAAAATATATAACTGTGGCTTATGAGCCCATATATATTCCTAAAAAATTTGCAAAATTACAAACCCAGACCTTTCTTACACCAAATCCAGTGATCTTTATACACAGATAAGCCATGTGTTGACAGTAAGCAAGCATAGAAACCATTATGAGAAGCACAGAAACCATTTTCCCTCTAAAATGGCCTGCACAAATTCATAAAGGATATGATATCTAACTGGGAAATTATTAGCATACCACTATAAATTTAAAACAAATTCTATTCAACACCACCTAAATTCTTTCATTGTACAGGCAGTCAATTTTTGTATTACATCATTTGGGGGATGGGACACATCAAACTATTGTACAGAGTTTATAACTTTGGATTTAAACTCTGTTACAATCCTCTGACATGACAAACAACTCTGGCCTTAACTTCAAGAATAGTATAGTGAAAAGGATACAACAATGTTCAGTTGTGATAGAAAATAAAACAATTAGCAAATATTAAGTAAAAAATTGTGGATAATATTTTTTCATTAGAAAAACAGATGACTAACTATATCAGCCACTTATGCAGGAAATGCCTCCAAATGTCATCAGCCACAATTCATGAGGTGACAGGAGAGAAAAGAAACAACCCTGGCTTTGATGGTGAGATCTGCTCTCTACCACAAACTCAGGGAAAACTTGTCATTAGTTTGTGAATGAAAAAATAAAAAAACTGGAGCTGAGTGTTACAGCACATATCTCTTCATTCAACGTACCACTGTTAAATGGCAAGCAGTTTTCCAAAACTGACAAATAAACAAGAAAGAATATTCATTAGTAGAGAAAAAAGTTAATTTCATATGAAGCTTGTAGTTCAAGAATTCAAGATTCCAAAACCAAAATAAATATATAAAATGGGTCATCTAATAAACTAAATATCTTTTACTGATAACCGTAACACATAAAAATATGTAAGAGTTATTTCCAATATTTTAACAGCAGGTACATAACAGGTCACAGAGGCTACAACTGACAAATAAAATACTACTGGAGTTAACAGAAGCAGCACACTTAGACTGATAATTTAATTGAGATCTGTGCCCTATATGATGAAGCCAATACTATATAGCATTAGAAAGAACTGGTTGTGGCCCCATAACAGTTTCTATACAAGCAATTTTTTTTTTCTTTTTCAACTCTCTTTACTTTTATACCAACCCATCTGTCTCATTCTCCATCTGTCCACACTTTGGATTTTTAAGTAACTTAAGAGGAACCAATGGACATTCCCAGGCCATGGTGTGGCCCTCAGCGATTAATGAAAAAATAGACTGAATAATCCACAATTTTAGATAAGAAGCTTACCAATTGGCTGTAGAACAACACTGCAACCTAAAAAAAAGTCTTACTATTATATCATGTTCTCAAATACAGAAATATTTGGGTCCCACATAAGATCAAATTTTTCAAAATTGCTTATAGTACAGAGAAAATAATTTATTTTTAAAAACTAAAAATTGCAAGTAAGTACACTCTTAGCAGAATTTCATTAGTTTGAACTCTACAATTTAGAATTTGGGGTTGTTTGGCTAAAACTGAATTGAAACTGACTTTGTATTATATTTTAAAGAAAGTATTTCAACAAGGGAGGAGATTTGGGAAAAGTATTGTTTAGCCTTCTGCAAAAGAAATAAATGTGTTTAAAGACTTGAGCATATTAATTGTTGATCTGCACAAAAAATTGCTGATTAGATACAACTTGCAAATTGTACAGACCTATATACTACTCAAAGTTCCCTCATCTTGATTATTTGAGTTTTTTAAAATCGTTGAAAAGTTGAGGAATCAAGAGCATCCTCACTGTATAGGTGACAGAAAGGGAAGCTAAGAGTACCCTTTCAATCTGAATAATTTTATTTTAGCTACTTTTTATTAAAACAAGTCCACATAATTTCACACTACCACTAACTACTTGAACTTCTACAAATACCTAAAAGAAGCTGTGTCATATACGTATTATCCATTATAAAACTCACATCTTGGTGGTGTAGTGCCAAAGGCTTCGGCACTGTCAACGCTGCGGCCTGGGTTCGATTCCCAGCCAGGGAACTTCCCACATAACAAAAAAAAAATAATAATAATTAAAAAAAAAAATAAAACTTACATCTATGTTATGATTAAAATCATGTAAAATTGTTTCTGGTTGGCTGAGATTCAATTGGTAAGTGCTCTGATCAGTCATCCAAGGACTTCAAGTTGTGAAATATGAATGAGGAACCAAGGTCAACATTCAAACCTAGAAAAAGATGGGATGATCAAAAATTTTCCAAGCCAGTTGGGTCTGTGGTAGCCCAGCGATGAGCAATGTCAACAATAGAAGCCACAACTGAGAGTCAGGATCAAGAGAGAAGATGAAGGAGCACCTGTGGTTCAAGGGCCTGCCCTGGAAGCTACTCAACAGGAACTGGGTGTGAGCGTGGAGACGGTAATGATGTCCACGGGAAGAGACTATCAAATCTAGAGACCATTAAAATGCCGGAAGCAGGGGAAGGGCAACCACAGGTTTAAACGAAGATGAGCTGAAACCACGCAGGTTGTTGTGTTGGAAATCTGACTGTTAAAATTCTCTCAATAAAGATTTGCAATTTGTCCAAGAAAAATTTTAAAAATCATGTAAAATTTTGTGAATGATAAAGAATTGAGAGAAAAACAGAAAAATCTTAAGTCTAATAATGAAAGCGGTAGGACAAGATGACTTTTTTGTAACTAGTATAAAATCATAAACTGTAGTTTGATCAGGAAGCTACATTTTTAAATTATAGAGTCCCTAATTCACAGCTTTCAGTAATTTAGACTGGTTTTACTTTACTAGTAAACACACCAATCTCCCATGTGAACTCAATAATGAAATAATGAGAGATGATAAACTCACAGTTCAAATCTATTAATGAAAAACAGATGCAGAAAGCTAGTGGAAAAATTATACGTAGATTTTTTAACATAGATTTGCTGAAGAATCAAAGAACTATAATTATGAGGTTCATAAAATAAACACTAAAAATTCTTAAGTCCCTTCCACTAAAAATTTTGCCATAAAATGATTCCAAAATTGACATTTTATATTAATAATACCATTTTCAGCCCACAACATACATACACTGACAAATTATATAAAGTTTGTCAATTTAAAACACAACCTGAATAAACCAACAAGTAACCATTTAGAAAAGTATGGAAGCATTTCTGAAGACGTTTTTCCTCCTTACCTTAGCAAAGAGAGAATTACAGAAATCATTCACAAAACTAACTAGAATCAGCCCATTCAGTGGTTAAACTGTGGGAATGTCAATGTTTTAAAAGGGCCTATTCATAGGAAAAAGTCAAAGGATAAAAACTGCACATAAATTTATTACAGCAATTTTTAATGCACCACAGAGAACCATAAAGGTATTTATATTCATGTGATTCACAGACAATCCTATATGCTGTCATTCAATTGCCAAAATGAAAGTAACTATAACTATTAAAGTGTCAAATTTTCAGCAACTACCATGCAAGATACCCTGTATTTATTTCCTCAAGTAACAGAAAAAAAAAAAAAAAAAAAAAAAAGACTTAAAAATTTAGATTTCAGCCAACACAGTGAGAAAAGGAAAGAAGGGTGCACTTGGAGTAAAAGCTACTTGCCCCCTTATTTTGATGTTTTAAATAAAGCTAATTACATCTTCTTCCATCTAAACTTAGTTTAAGGGAGAGATCAACCCTGGGCAAACTGAAGCTTCTAAAAATGGTTTTGCATAGAAAGGTATAAATGAAAGAACAGGAATAAGAGTTTTGACTCAAGATGTAAAAACTGAACTTCTTTTGGTCCCTCAATTTGAGAAAGTAAGATGCCAAAGAAAGTCTCAAATCATTTATTCACTTAGTAAAATGACATAGTACACTATTTTGGTCACTGTTCAAGTAAACCCATGATAAAAGAATTAGAAGAGGGTTTAGAAGAGGGTGTAGTAATTATCCTAGGCCTACCTCAATAACAGAGCTGATGGTTTCAACTTGGAAAGTTCTAATAAATGTGCATGTAAAGTGTGCCAAAGAGAACAGAAATATAGAAGTAGAGACAGGCATCAAAAATTCAAAGAAAAAATAATTTTACAATCACTTAATTGTTTCTGTCAATTAGAAACTTGTGACCTAATTCAATAAAAGTCTCTTTTCCTGTTTCTCAACTGAGGAAACAGATGAAGAAACTCTGAGAAAGGATCACTCAGGCAAATTCCCCTTAAACAGAGAGAAGGCACATTATCAGTCAAGTCAATGTTAAAATATTGGACAGCTTACGCATGAGCTTGCATGTATTAACTGTAAATAATGTAATTATTACGTTTACATTGTAAATAATGGCACTCAAACATAAAGTACCTGTTTTGAACTACTGCTTTGAAAGTGCTTGAAAATGTGAATATATAACCTGGTTATTCTCTTCTCAAAGATTATCATATAATTTGATGACATAGCTCTTTAACCCTTATTTGGAGCTCAGTTTGTGCTTATGCTTCCAAATGGAGACTGTGTAGCACGAGGCCAAAAGAACTCAACTGTGCAGCTACACAAACCTGCTTTAGATCTGGTCCACACCAGCTACTAGCTGCGTGACCTGGGAAAACCTCCCTAGGTCTCTGCTTTCTCTTATACAGTACCTACCCCATAGACTGCATCTGAGAACTAAATGAGGAAATGCACCTAAGGCAATGAGGCCAGCATCTGACACACAGTAAGTGCTCAATAAATAACTGCTAAATTAATGATGATATTTATATTAACCAAGTCTCTTAGCTGAATGTACATATTTTTTATAACGTAAGAGAGATCCCTAAAAGAAAAATCAGACTGGTAACCAGAACCTAACAATCCTGAAGAGAAATGGAGGACATTTTTAAAAATTTTTATATTAAATTTATTGGGGCAACACTGGCCAGTAAAAAAGCATTTTTTATAAAGCATAAAAACTGAAGTTTAAAATACACAGTGATGTGGTATATATTAATACATACAATGGATATTACTCAGCCTAAAAAGGAAGGATATTCTCACCTGCCTACGACATAAATGAACCTTAAGGACATTATGCTAAGTGAAATTAGCCAAACACAAAATGACAAATATTATGATACTACTTATATGAGGTGCCTAGAATAGGCAAATTCAGAGAGTCAAAGCAGAATAGAGGTTGTTACTGGGGGTTCAGGGGAGGGGAAATGAGAAATTATTTAATGGGTTGAGCTTCTGTTTAAAATGATGAAACTTTCTAGAAATGTACAGTGGTGATGACTGTACATTGGAGTGTACTTAATGCCACTAAATCATATACTTAAAATGGTAACTTTTGTTATGTAAATTTTTACCAAAATAAAGCAAACTTTTTAAATAAAATTTCTCCATATTATAAGAGAGTTAGTAAATTATAGCAGACTAGACTCAATTCCCAAATACCGACATTAAAACCTGCTCATCTCTGGAATACCATGACACATAGAAATCTTTAATGTGACCAAAAATCCCTATGTCAAGTGTTTACTTGCTCACTGTTCTGCCACACCGACTTTCACCATTCCTCTAACATGCAGAACTTATTCCTGCATCAGGTCCTTTATACCTGCTGTTCCATCTACCTGGAATGCTCTCCCCCCAGAATTTGCATGACTCACTCTTTGATTTCACTAAGGTCTCTGCTTAACGCTCGTTCCCACAAGATCCTCTATTTAAAGGAATCTCCAGCTTATATTTGCTCCCATTCTGTCACTCTCCATGACTCTGCTCTGCTTATTTTTCTTCATTGAATTTGGCATTTCCTGAAATGATTTTATACAATTATTTTTTACTTGTTTATTGCCCAACTCCTCTACTAAAATATAACCTTCCTGAGGCCAGGGAGCTCGTCCCTCAAGTTCACTACACGATTTCCAATTCATAAAAAAATACTGCCTGGCAAATGAGAGACATTCAATGCTATTTTTTGGCAAATAACTTTTTAAAATTCACATTTACTTAAAGGGAATATATCATATAAAAATCATTACTTTTTTAAAGTTACATAACAGTAATAGAATATAATCCCATATTTATAGGGGGAAAAAAGACAGATCTAAATACACATTGATCTATAGGTATGTGCCTTAAAAAGAATGGAAGAAAATATACCAAAATATCAACAGTAATTATCACTATGTGATGAGAATACATGACATTTTCCCTTTTGCTTCTGTATTTTCTAACTTTCCTACAATGAAAGACTTGTGATTTTTAAAAAAACATTACTTTATCAGCAAACCAACTACTAAGAACTCACTCCACTTAAATATACTTAGGGATATGCATAAACACTTGGCTGTCAGGAAGTTCATCAGAGTTTTACATATAATCATGAAAAATAAGAAACAACCAAAATATTCCATTAGATAAAAATTATAGACATCCATAATATAGATTACTCTACAATCATTTAAAATTATATTGTAGAAAAATAAGGAAAATGAGAGTTAAAGAAACAATGTGTAGAATATGCAAAACATTTTTAAATGAAAGGACTGAAAGAATATACACCAAAATGTTAAAAATGGTTACTTCTGATTGTTATTTTTATCTTTTATCCTTCCTTCTGCTTTTCTGTATTTAAGATACTAAAAATGAACATGTACCATGGGTACTCAGAAAAACAAGGTTAAGTGACTGTGTTGCTGTGCCAAAAGCTGCCTTCTTGCCTTATTTGAGCACCACCTAGTGCTCAGGATACATAACACAATTTTCATAATGCAGTAAGGTTTCTAAAATGCAGTCTTTATAAAAAGGACACTGCATAAGCACAAAGACAAATATTACCATACTCAGTGTCTGGCCTAATTTTTAAAACAGCTGAACAATTAATTCAATAGTGTCATAGGTTTTCAATCATCAGGGTAAAGCTGCCATCAGAAAGTTGGTTAGATTTCTGCTGCTTACTTCCATCCCTCAAATATTTTAGACTAACTCTCAAGAGATACTCCTTGCTCTTTTTTAAATTTATGGTATTTAGTCCTTTGAAAGAGCAGGAAAGTCAGACACTTCACATGCCTTAGGGTGTTTTATCCTCCCCACAAATCTACATGGTGGGTATTGCGATTTTCATTTTACAGAAGCACCTACAGGCTCAAGGAAATGAAGAAGCTTGCCTAAATTCACCAAGCTAGTAGGTGGTACAGCTGAGATGTAAGACAAAGTTGGTCTGGCTCCAAAATCTATGCTACCCCTACCATCTTTCACTGCCTCCATTCTTGACCCTTCACCCCAAATCACTGCACCTTTCAGCAAAATGATTCTCCCTCTTAATAAGTATACAAGCTGTCACTATATTGCTCAGCACTGCTCTCAAATCTACAACTCTAAGCTTATTAAGTATTAATGCTCAAATCAAATATCAATTTAAAACAAAAGACTTTTAAAATATATTATTCTATATAATGTTCTGTTAGCTGGATACACCAGTTGTATAAGAATATAGGACTTCCCGTTTCCTATATAGGCACAGCACTGCGGACCTTCATTACATGGTGGTTATATGACTGCAGCTGCCCCACCTTTGGTTTTCCTGCCCTATTTTTTTTTTTGTTTTTGTTTTTTTTTCCTGCTCTTTCCAATCTGTCATTAACTCTACCTAAAAAATATCCTCTCTAAAACAATACTTTCACCACATTCACTCAATAAGAACCTACAAGGGATCACACACAATTCGAATTCTCAGCTTTCTAACAGGTGTGCCAAAAACGGGCAACAGGTGAAGATTTTGATTTCCCCATTCAGCCCTCTGTGGTCAGAACCCCCACACCCTTCAGAGCCTCCAGGCACCAGACCGGAGGAGACTTACCAGTTTCTGAAACACCATGAAATTATGTTAGGAAGCGCTTTCAGTACTCCCCAAAATCTGTTCCCACCCTATATTACACTTGTTTTTCATCTCCTTCCAACATAAACTGGAAATATTAATGGAAGTCATTGGTCACACTTCATTCACGGCACAAGAATCACTTCTATCCATATGTATAAGGTTATTCACTGATGCAATATATGAGTATGTAATAACAACATACTGAAAGCAATTCAAATGGTAAAAGTATACTGCTATATTAATTTTGCTATATCCCATCAAAAGAATGAGGAAGATAATCTATAGAAGTCTCTCCAACATACAAAGGCTATCCAGAAAGTATCTAGCCATATAATATGAAAAACAGAGGCATTTATGGCTGGATTTTTTTCTGGACAGCCCTTATACAATCAATGAAAAAAAGCGCAACATGCAGAAGTATGTACATACTATTTGTCTAAAATTAGGGGGATGCATGCATGTGCATATTCATTTGTATATGCATGTGCTATGGTCTGAATGCTTATGTCCCCTCAAAATTCATATGGATGGTATATTATATTAGTAAGTGGGCCTTTAGGGTGATTAGATCATGAGGGTGGCCACCTCATGAATGGTATTAGTGCCTTTTATTAGAAAGACCCCACAAAGCTTGCTCACCCCTTCCATCATGTGAGAACACAGAGAAAACATACCAGCTAGGAACCAGAAGAGGACCATCACACAAACATGCTGGTGCCATGATCTCAGACTTCCTGCCTCCAGAAATGTGAGCAAAAACTTCCTGTTGTTTATAAGTGAGCAATAAATTCCTGTTGTCTATAAGCTACCCAGTCAGTAGAGTTTTGTGCACAGCCCAAACAGACTAAAACAGCACGAAACACCCCTTAAAAAAGGATATCTGGAGTTCCCTGATGGTGTAGTGGCTTAAGGCTTCGGCGCTGGCGCTGTCAGCGCTGCGGCCTGGGTTCGATTCCCAGTCAGGGAGCTACCCACATACCAAAAAGCAAAGAAAAAAATAATAATAATTAATTAATTAATTAAATAAATTGTTGGTTTAAAAAAAAAAAAAAAGGATATCTAAGAAAACTGATAACAATGGTTAACCCTGGGCAAGAGAACTAAGCACATGTAAGGAGAAAAAAAGGACTTTCCACTTACATAAACTTTGAATCCTTTGAATTTTGAACCACACGGATGTATTATCTTTTTCAGACAAAAACAAATAAAATTATAATTTTTTAAATTCCATCTACAGATACCTTGGCTCCTCTCTCTCTTCCTACCATCTGCCAATGCTGGGCAGGGCTCTCTAGCCCACAGAACAGGCCCCTGTGATGAACACTTGCCTTTAGGCAGGCTGGTTCTCACTGGTCCACACCGACACACAGCACTGTGTCCTGCCTCAATGCCTTTGTCCATGTTCTTTTCAAAAGTGTCTGAATTCTCTTTGTTGTTCACTCCTCTTTTGAACCATCTACCTCCTTCGGGACCCTGTTCACATTCCAACCTCTCCAGAATCCTGTATTCCTGACCATCCCACACAGTATTCATGCATCCTCTTTTTACTTGTCTGATACATATCTGTTCTATAACTGAATTATTTTTAAAAACAAAACAAAACTAAAACTATGTAGTCAAGAAGTAATAATTTGTGCTGAAGGACAGTGACTACCACAATATGATACAATTAGAGTATCAAAAAACTGAAAACCTGATCATGTCCTTTCTGGTGAAAATCTTTCAATGTTTTCCACTGAAATTAGGAAAAAGTCAAAACTCCTTGAAACCCTCAAATCTCCCAAACCTCCTCCCCTCACCACTCCTCTTCAGTTTCGCACACTTAACATGTTCTTCCTCACCACTGGGCTTTCCTTGCTGTGTTCCCCTACCTGGACCAGTCCTCTATCCCCGAACCCCCATTCCTCTGGCTCAGTAATCAGTTTAAAGGTCACTTCTCTTTGGTTGCCTCCTAAAAGGAGAACTGGGGTGACTGGGGTATTGGGGTGGGAAGGAGACTTTTCATTAAATATCCTTTTGGTACCTTCTGAGATATGAACCATGGGAATGGATTACTTTTCAAAACATAAATAAAATTAATATATGCTACTTCTTCCAGAAAATCTGTGACTCACGCTGTTCCACTCTAACTCGGGCAATGAGATGTGTACTCCTGTGTTTACGCTTCCCTGTACTTCTTCCACAGCAGCCTGTATCACACTTCACTGTACCAGCTTATTGGTTTACAGGGAGATCATAAGCCTTCTGAGGCCAAGAGACATTACCTATCATTATTATTATATCCTGAGAAACAAATGAATAATAGTTTATAAACAGTAAAGTCATTTGGTCCAACAGTTCTCAGTGACAAGCATGACACATATTGTGAATGTGTTCACAGGCACCCTGCCTTCATGTGGAAATACTCAGAAGGCTATAAACGCCCCCCACCCAAAAAAAACTAAGCTGTCTAGTTTTTTTTTTTTTTTTTTGCTGCTACTATTCAAAAACATGTAAAAAAAAATCAGTCATGTAAGTAGTTTTAAAATATTAAGGAAAATAAACAGTATATGAATTAAACTTTGCTCTTGAATTAATCTTGATTTTATTTCAGACCTTTGCTTCACAAGCAATTTTAACAGGGTAAAAAGTTAAAAACTATCAAAGAATTCAAGTAAGATTTTGCAACCATGCCTAAAAGTTCTAATAAAATCTGAATACTGTAATGCCAAAAATAGTTTATAGTGAGAAGGAATAAGATTAGTCCTACAGGTCTTAGTGTTTCTAAAAAATTGGCAGACATCAATTTTTGGCTGCAAAAATGAGCTGTAGCTGAATACAGCACACACAGATCCAAGGAATTCCAGGAGTGAGCAATTGCAGACAACTGGATACAGGGTCTTTCCAATAGAGATTCATCTAAGTCCTGAATAATTCATGAACTAAGTAATCCCATCCCTAGCTCTATCAATGAGGTGGCACCTACTACCTCAAAACATGTTCAGTTGACAAGGTTCTATAGGTCACACAACAAATACCAGAAATGAGGGGCAAGGCAGTCTCAAACAAAGTGACAAAGGTGCCAAAAGTATATGCAACACCACAAATGAAGCCTCTATTAATATTCCTCTGACAGACCTACAAGATACAGTTTATTCACTTCACATAACACACAACTCATCCATCCTATCACACAAATTGCAAACTAAGTTAAACTTCTAAGACCCAATCTAACTACATCCAAAAGATAGAAATCAAAATTTATTGCCAACATATATGGACAAGTCACAAAAAGGAAAGACCAATAATCCTTCATTCTTAAATATAGAAAAATAAATATAATCTTGATCATTAAAGAAAGGCAAGTTGAAACCATAAGGACCACAATACACATACATACACACAAGCATACATATGTACGTGTATGTGTGTGTGTGTGTGTACGCAGAGAGAAACAAGAGATATTTTTTAATTCATCCTTGTAAGACATAGGCAGCCCTTCCAACCCTGAGGCTGGGGGAGAGGGGAAATACAACTTATTTGTCACCGTTAACACCATTTTTGTGACTGAAAATTGGTAAAGGAAAAGAATTAAGTGTTTACCTTTATTCAATAATATCATATAGCAAAAACTGTATTTTATATAACCTATTTGATGAAGGAAAGCTCTTCTTTACAGAAGAATTCTAGATAATAAATGCAGAAAGGACCAAATTACAAGTATTACCATTTTGTAATCTCTTATAAAACAGGTGATTCAAACTAAAATCATCAATGGATACTAAAACACACTCAAATCTCTAATCAATCTTAGGATGATAACTGATATAAAACTACACTTTTTTTATCCTAATTTAATAGAAAGTACATTGCATCATTTATAAAATAACCTTACCAAAAATTTAACCTGGGGGTTCCCAGGTGGTGTAGTGGCTAGGCTTCAGCGCTCTCACCACCGCAGCCTGGGTTCAATTCCCAGCCAGGATACCACCAAAAAAATAATAATAAAAGATTTTTTTAAAAAGTTTAACCTAAATTTTATCAACCCTTTAAATCTGAATTCCAGTTCATAGAAAGTATAGGAAATAAAAAAAAACAAATTATAAGATCCAAGAAAAAATTAGGTAAATCCAGAAGGTGGTACATTCTACAGAAAAACTGATCCTGTTTGTTCAAAATATTGACAGCATGGAGAAAAAAACAGTGGCAGGGTGGGTTGGTATATTCAAACAATGGACTGCCACCTAGAAATAAACAGGAATGAAGTACTGATACATGCTACTATGTGACATATTCAGCAAACTTGCCACTGGCAGTACTGTAAAACAAACTTCATAAGCTGTTATACCTTGGCAAGATTGTGACCTTGTCAGATTTGGGGGATAACAACAGCTCTGATGGTCATTCCAGAAAAAGAGTTCCAAAACTGCTTTGAAGGGTGGACTAGGCGCTGGTATCAGGGCACAGCTTCCCAAGGGGAGTACTTCCAAGGTGATCGTGGTGATACTCAGCAGTGAGGTGTGTACACTTTTTCTAGGATGAGTTCATGAAATTAATTGTCTGACCTCATATATAGGAATTCAACATTCTAGTCACTCAACATTATTAAATGCCTATCAGTTTTCACAGTAAGAGGTAAAAGTGAAATATTGTTTTTCACCTATCAAACTGGTAAAAGTAAAAGAGTCTAAAAACGCATTAAATTGACAAAGATAGGAGAAAACATTACCTTCTCATACATGGCTGGTTAGAGTATAAATTAGTACAACTTCTGTGGAGCACAGGCTGGCAATACCTAACAAATTTACAAATGCATATACACTTTGACCCAGCAATTCTACTTTCTAAACTAGAGGTATATCTGTATGTATGAGAAGTGATAGATGCAGTGCTATATATTACAACAAAAGACTGAAAACAGTCTAAATGTCCACCAATAGAAAACTGATTAAATATATTCTATGAGTACTGTGCAGCCATTTAATATAAGGCAGTTGTATATATGCTTATATATACCAGATGTATTTTACATAATTGTAAAAAAAGGTGGAGATAGCAAGCAAAAAAGAAAAAGCAAGGTATGTGTAATACGTTACCACTTGTGTTTAAAGAATTTTGTAAAACTATGAAAGACATATGAGGGCTATCCGGAAAAAATCCAGCTATTGTCAATATAACAAGGACAGTAACATGGCTGGATACTTTCCAGAAAGCCCTCATGTATGTTTAAATAACCTTGTACTATTTCTAGAAGGATTCAAGAGAAACTGCTACCAGAAATCATCTCTGGGGAAGGGAGGTGGCTGAGCGGGTGAAAAGGAAAAGAAAAACTTATTTCCTACTTTTCATACCTTTTGGATTTTCTACTGGTACATGTATTAAGACAGACAAGTAGATAAGGGATGGATAGATGGATGGAGGGAGGGACAGATTGAGGGACAGATGAATAGACAGAACATTAAAAAATATTTTTCTAAGAAATGAGCATACCACACAAGTTTATGAGGTCCTCTACACAAATTTCCATCTCCAAGTGATCTCTTACCTGCTGGTTGGTGCAGGGAAAGAAAATGAGAGAAGCTGATTCCAGAACGGGTCATTCTCAGAGACAGGTTCTGGGCCTGAAAACTTTTTTAAGTACTCATTTTTAGGAAGATCACTGATTCTGCTGCTGTTCGATCCCATCTTCTAACCTGGTAGAATACTTGTCCTTAAACCTTCATTTCCACATGTCAACCTATGAAGAATGAAAAGAAATGTCAAACTTATTCAAAATAATCATCATTCTTTTCCTACCCTTGACCTAAATGTAAAAACTGTAAGAAGTCACACTTCTTACATATTACACATCAGATACAAAGTTACAAGGAAAAAATGGGGCTAATAGCTGTCCTAGCCACACAAACACAAAAATCCAAATCAACGTTTAGATCTTAAGAGTGGGCATACCTCCCTTCCCTAGGCACCAACAACAGGGCACTATCTGCTGAGCAGAGAGAGTAGGCAGTCCCCAAGGCAGCTGAAATGTCCAGGAAGAACAAGTTCAACCAAGTGAAAACTAGCCACTGAGGTACTCTTGCCAAAAAGTTCTACCTGCTCCCTACCCTCAAAAAAAAGCACAGTAGAAAACTGAAGCCCACTGGCATCTCTTCTGTGATGATTCACACCAAGCATCCCAAACACACATGACCTGGACCCAACTGAACTGGAACTCTCAATATTCTTACTAATGAAAACTAGACTAAAATGGAACTTTAATAGCCTGTCATCCAGTCACCTCACCTCCTGGGAGCCCTCTGGCTTTTCCCTCGCACTGTGCCTCAGAAGCCTTCCCTCACTTTCAGCTCTCCTTTCTCTCTTCCGTCAGTAACTATCTCCTGGTTTCACTAGTGAATTCCACTTATGTTACTTTAAAATCTCTCCTCATCCCAACCTCTGACAAGAATGCCAGTTTATCCCTTAAGTGTTCAAGATTACTTCTTAACTCAGGGATAATACATTATGTATGTAATTATGTGAGAAATATATATATATATATATATATATATATACACACACACACACACACACACACATATATATAAAGCAGCAATTTTGTGGATAACACTGTACCTTACATAATAAGCCTGTATTAGAAATGAGAAGCATATTATTGCTGATGCTTTTAATAGTAAACCTTTAAAAAGACCTACCTGTAATGCAATATAACCAAAAACCTGATCCTAACACGCATAAAACCAATTCCATCCTCCCTCCCAAAACCAGTTTCCGCTCTCAACTGCCCACTACTCCCCTAAAGTTCCCATTATGTAAAAACTGCCTCAAAATGTTATTTTTCTGTAGTATATATGATATCTCTCCTGAGGTAGATTATTCCTGAATAATAAAGTAAAAAAATTTTGTTAAATAAATGGATGTTAGCTCTTCACCGGCTCTCCATCTCAAGGGATCTGAATGTGCTTCTGTCTTGTGCTTTAACCTCTGAGTGACTTCAGAACTAATATTTTGTCCTGACTTCTCAGGAAAAACCCAAGCATAAATCTTTTACTTAAAGGACATTTCAATATGATGTCTTGCCAACATCATAAATTTTAAAGCAGATTTTAACATTTGTCCCCCCAGAGTCACTATTTCTATCACTGTTATCAACATTCTTGGCTCAAGTTATCTCACTCACATAATCATTCATTCCATAAATATCTATTACACACTCACTATAAATGCTAGATGCTATGTTGGATAATGAAAATGCAAAAATGAATACAAAAAGGTCCCTGCCATTAATGAACTCACAGCCATTTAACACATATGGTAAGTATCACAGTGGAGTTATTTATATACAAGAAGCTATGGAAATATGTAGGGGCATCTAAGGCAGAGGAACAATATGTGCAATGATACTTCTGCTTAGTTCATTTACTTATATGATCTGTATGCCAGAAACCAGTCCAAGTGATTTATAACTGACTCATTTAATCCCCATTAACAACTCTAAGAGGTGGTGACAATTTCTCATTTTACAGATGAGGAAACTAAGGCACAGGTGGGTTTAAGTAACTTTTCTAAGGTCCCAGAGATAATAAGTAGCAAAGCCAGGATTTGAACCCAGACAACCTAATTCCAAAGGTGACTCTCCAATCAACAAGTTCTTTGGGTTCTTCTCCAACATCCACAATTCTACATAGCATCTTTTAAATCCATCTCTTCGTTTATATTCCCACTGCCTCCATGCTAACCTAGGCTTCCATCTTACGTGACTTACTGCAACAGTATCTGGCTTTCTTTGCCTTCAATCTCTCTACTTTGATTCACTTTGCATGCTCCACTAGTGTATTAATCCTTTAAAAACAGGAAATTCAGTTCAGCATTGCAATCAAGACAAAAGGTTCTAGTGTGAAACAGTCTCCGCTATGTCTGTATAGAGTCAGTCTGAACCTCCATTTTACCACTTACAAAACCCCACTGCAAAACAGAAAAAACAACAGTACTGACAACTCAACACTGAGGATGAAGCAAGATGATCCATGCAAAGAACTCTATAAAGGACTTGGCAGAGTATGCTTAGCTAAATAAAAGGTCAAATATAGTTTATTTTTAATATTAGTAAAATTACCACTTCCACCATTTCATACACCAGTTCAAAAACAATCAGTGATTCTTCATTACCTGAAAAACAGAATACTAACATTCATGACCCTCCATAGTCTGAAAGGTCACTTTCCAACTTTATTTCAACTACCCTCCAAACCAGTGGTTCTCAAACTTAAAGGTACATTATAAACACCTGAGGAGCATAGGGTTAAAAATGCAAATGCCTGGGCCCCCAAAATTCAGAATGTGAAGGTAGGGCCCAGGCATCTGCATTGTCTAAAAAGTATTCACAGTGATTTTGATACAAGTAGTCTGTGAACCTCAATTTGCAAGTACCATAACAGGATAGAGGCAAGCTATCTTCTCAACACTGAGCATGCTCCACACCTCTGCTCCTGCTACTCACCCCTGCATTCTCCCACCACATCTGTGCCACACAGCACCTTAAACCCTCTTCACTAAGCACAGAGTTCTCTTTTTTCTCTAGTCCTAAAGCACTCATTATCTTCACCACTCGCTGGGAATTTAACTATCCTTCCAATAAGGCCTTGTTTTGATATCCGACTCTTATACTGTTATTTAACTTTTCAGATCAGTTATTTCCCCAAGTCAGTCTTACCATCATGAGTGCAAACAATATTTTGAACAAGTAAGGATATGCTCAATATTTTGTATTTTGTGCAATATGATAAAATTAAATCTCCTATTTTATGTGTACTGATTCACTGTCTCCTGATTTAATTGTGCCTTAAATGAAAAGTAAACATTAATGGATCTGAAAATCCATGATAACCAAATTCTGTCTAAACACTCTCAAAATACATAAATGATTACCCTAGTGTTGGGAGTTCCCTGGTGGTGTAGTGGCTAAGAAGGCTTTGGCTCTGTCGACGCTGTGGCCTGGGTTCAATTCCAAGCCAGGGAACTTACCCACATTAAAAAAGAAAGAAAGAAAGATACCCTAGTGCACTTTGTCCCAATTTAGGTCGAGAATCCATAAATCATAAGCTGTATTCTCAAATCACCTGCTTCCTGATAAAACACACATACACACCATTTGTAATCAAGAGACTTTAAGGTGAAATCTCATAGCTGAAACAGGAGACCAGAGGAACAGTAGGCAATGGTCAAGAGCCAAAGGCCATGTTAAACACCACAGGTGCCATTAGTTCAAGTAATGGAACATTCTCTAAAAGGTTACTATGTTCCAAGCGCTATATTAAGTACAGTTTGGTATTCCACTCCAGTGAAATAAGAGTAATGAAAATAAAAAGATGTAAGCCCACCAATACGAGGTCGGACAATTAATTCATGAACTCATCCTAGAAAAAGTGCTACATACCTCACCGTGAATATCACTATGGTCACCTTCGAAGTGTTCCCCTTGGGAGCTGTGCACTGACACCAATGCCTAGTCCACCCTTCAAAGCAGTTTTGGAATTCTTCTTCTGGAACGGCCATCAGAGCTATCATCATACCCAAAATGTGACAATTAAATTCGTAAGTTTTTTTGTACAATGTTACAAACGTAAGTGCACGGTGGCAAGTTCGTGAACTTAATCATCAGATTTTGGGTACGACAACAGCTCTGATGGCCATTCCAGAAAAGAGGTTCAAAACTGCTTTGAGGAGTTCCCTGATGGTGTAGTGGCTTAAGGCTTCGGCGTTGGTGCTGTCAGTGCTGCGACCTGGGTTCGATTCCCTGTCAGGGAGCTACCCACATACCAAAAAGCAAAAAACAAAACAAAACAAAACAAACAAACAAACAAAAACTGCTTTGAAGGATGGACTAGGCACTGGTGTTGGTGCATAGCTTTCCAAGGGGGGTACACTGAAGGTGACCATAGTGACATTCAGCAATGAGGTATGTAGCACTTCTTCCAGGATGAGTTCACAAGATTAATTGTCCAGCCTTGTATAAAATCAGAGGTGTGGAAGACAGAAAGATAACAGAGGGGTAGTAACTGAACTGGCAGAGCTGAGGACACCCCAATGTAACCATGTGCCAAAGGGGATGCTAACAAGAAGCAAGTCAATCTACCCCCATGGAACCCTGGGAAAGCAAAGGGGCTATGGAAAACATCATGGAAGACAGGGGCAAGGCGCAGGCCTAAAACCTGTGGGTCTCCCTCTCCCCACCCGCAAGAAGGAAATCATGTGTGTGCTCTCTGGAGAAATGTGACTTGAGAGATGGGACTCTGAAGCCAAGGCTGAGAAGGGTAAGGAGGTAGAAGACGAAAGCTGGGGAATGAAGCTAACATGTGCTTGCTCCAGTTACACAGCAGGTTTTCCAGCCTCCGAGGCAGGAGATTGAAGGATTCTTCTCAATAGCAACTGAAGGGGAACCCAAGAAAAAGATACAGATTATTTGGGATTACCCCCATTTAAAAAACTGTCTAGCCACTTACAGCAATGCCTACCACCCAACAAAATCCACAGACAGCTTCTAATCAATTGTGGAAGTCTCAATTTAAAGTAAAAATGGACAACCGACAATGATTAGATGTGTTTGGAAAGCCTCCTACATGAAATAAAGGCAGGTACGCACGCGCGTGCACACACATACACACACAAAGAATCAGAAAACACATTATTCTTAAAGAAATCATTTAAAACTGAAATTAATATCCTCAGGGAGATAATAAAAACAGTAAGTATAAATATCTATGTAGCACCTACTATGTCCTTAAGCACTATTCTAAATGCTCTAAACAAACTGACTCATTTAATCCTCACCACAACCTATGAGGTAGTACTTTTAATTATTCTAGCTGCCTAGATCAGGGGTTAGCTGATTATGGTCTAAAAAGGCCAAATTCAGCCTGCTGCCTGAAGAATCATTTTTTTACATTTTTAAATGGTTGAAAAAAAAATATTTTGTGACATGTGAAAATCATATGAAATTAAAACTTTATGTCCATAAGTTTTTATTAGAACAAAGCCACACTCATTTGTTTACATACTGTCTATAGCTGCTTTTGTGATACAATAGCAGAGTGGAGTAGTGGTTGAAACGGAGACCATATGAGCTGTTCTCATTCATTTATACTGCTATTCAATGAAATACAAACCTCAATGACTATGAGGGGATTTCAAGTGCTATATATATTGCCATACTGTGACATACGTTTTTATTACCAGTAGAGATCATGTCAAAACAAGAAAGTAAACTCTGATGACATACTTTTAAGTCACAGTAGAGTACAGATTATTTTTAACCTAACTAGATGTCAAAGCATTATGTTTATTAGGTAAAAACATCACAGCTGTGCCAGAAAACGCAATTTAGGAAGTTATCATCAACTAAGCACTCATCGCAATGGCCTGATATGCCCTACCTCATTGTGTTCACTCCCAATTCATGAGAGTAACAATCAGCAAAACCAGAAAACTTAAAACAAGACATTCTTCAGAACAGAATGTCTTCCCAAAATAAAAAATGAAAATGAGGCCGCAACCAAAGTAAGTTTCCAAATGACTCATTTGTTAACCAATCAAGGAAAGTCATTTGCCATCATGAGTTAACAAATTGTGCTTCATTATAGCAGCCAAAGAAATGTGTCCAGAGAAAATAAACATCTTTAAGATTTGTCAGTGAAAATAGTTGCTCGATGAGCAGTTTACGTGGAAGAATTACAGCCATCAATATTTCCCAAAAAAGTTGAGATATTATTCATTCAGTGTAGTCTGAAGTGGAATCTGCTAAGATGTTTAACAACTGATGGTGGTAAATATGTGTGTGGAGCAGAAAAAAAGCTGGGCAAATGTACAAACCTCATGAAAATGCAATGTTTAAAGCCTATTGATTGTTCATTGTGTTACCAATCAGCAGGTGCTTTACATAAAATATTTGAATCTATTGTGTTATTGAATCAGCTACAGTGGTTAACTTCATTGGCTCTCACATGAACTTAATCATCAAGTCCATGACAGTTTTTTCAGAAACAGAAGCTAGATATCCTGATATGTCTTACTACACATGATACAATGGCTTAGGACTGGTATAGCTTTACTGAAATTTTTAAGTTCAGAGTTGAAATTAAAATTCTTCTGAACAAGAATCCCCTCAACCACATTATTGAACACCGAACGGCTTTGGAAATTCATTTTTGCTGCATATTTTATAGTATTTCTCAATGAATTACAGGTTTTACATGTAAAACCTATACTGAGGTTTTCGTTGTCCTTTTGAGGACAACTGACATTGTTTGAATCACAAGTAACATCAAGCTGCTTTATACACTTCCTATGTGTCAAAAGTGAAACTAAGATGCAAGCTCTCCAGCCACATCACATGCAAGCATGCAGTTCGTATCTTTCCTAAATCAAAATACAGTTCCAGCAGCAAGTCTGTGACCTCAACGTAAGTACCAAAGTACCTTCCACATTTCAAAAACCATTTAGCTGTGCAACAAGGAGCATGCGCCTACATCTGAATTGGAAGTGATTATGCTGCAATGGAATGATTTGTTAAAAGGTAAGTATCAAGAAAAGAATCTAGCAGAATTCTATTGATGCCTTCTAAACAATAATATGCGCTACTAAAACCACATGTTCATGGAATGATACCAGAATTTGGCAGTACCTATCTGTGTAAGATGATATTTTCAAAGATGAAATACACCAAAGCTTATTACAAATCAGCAATAAATATGAACATTTGTAATCAATCTTAAAGACAGGAAACACTAACTTACTAACTTTAAATTCCAATTAAGTAAAATGTTATCTCTCCAAAAAAGAGATTTCATTCTTCTCATTAGCAAACATTTATTACTAAAAAAAAGTTCTCAACCATTAATAGCACTGTATTTTGAATTTTATCAAAAAGCTACAGAAATTTTTCCTCTTGTTATATAAGAACCAACATAACAACCTTCATTTTGCCACACAGCCTAAAATATTTACCATCTGGCCCTTTATACAAAATGTCTGCTGACTCTTGACCTAAGAGAATAAACTAAGACAAAGAAAGGTTAAGTAATTTCCCTGAGATTACAGAACTAGAAAGTGACAGACCCGGTCTCAGACCCAGGCGGGCTGGTATAGAAGCCATCTAGGCTCTTAAACCACTATACCACCTTGCTTCCATGAATCAAGAACAAGATGTCACAAAAAAGGAAATAAAGAACGAGAAGGGACATTTGAAATTAAAATTAGGGTAAAAAATTCAATACAAAGGAGATCAAGGAAACTCCCATAATAAAGAATAAGAAGACAAACAAATGGAAAACAGGAGACAGAAAATTAGAAGACCCATCCAGAAGGTCTTCATAGTAACGGGAGTTCCAAAACGAAAGCACAAACAAAACACAGGGGCTTTACACTGCCAAGCAGGGAACTATGTTCGACACTTACCTTAGGTGCATGCTAAGACACGAATGAAGCCCCTGGGGACAAACACAATTCACTGCTCACAGCAACAGCACTAGCCAAGAGTAACATCTTGCATCAGTTTCCTGGGCCCCAATCCCCACAGGTCTTTCAAAGTATTTGGTAAAAATTAGTAATACGTTCATGAAAAAAATAAGCAAATGGGTGTGGGGGGGCAGGGAAACAAGGTAAACTACTCAGCTCAACAGTGACCAATATTTATGTAGTCATACAAGGGAAAGACTAAACACTAAAATTAACCAAGAATTCATATATATCTATACTGGAAAGGCTGAAAGAAGGGGAGGAGGAAGAAGAGTACCTCATCCACTATAACAAGGAGTCAATAGGTATTATTTAAAATTGATAAATCACAAAATAGCCATTTAGACATAATTATAAACAGTTAAAAGCAGTTGCCTCTGAGGACCAAGCTAAAACAGATGGGTACTGCTGATTTTTTATGTCTTCTAGTATTATCTCAATATGCAAGTATTTCTTTAAGTAGAAAAATTAACTTCTAAATAAATTCGAGAGAATGTGCTTTACTATTGCACAATCATTGATTCATATAAACAACTCAAGGTGCAAATACTAAAGAGCAGTGTAGGGTTGACAAACAAACAATACTTAAGATGTATCATATTATGGTTATGTTAGCATAAGGAGTTTGTTAGTATTTCCTGAGTACCCACTATATGGCCAGCACAATGCTAAGTGCCAAGGTTAAAACTGTGAGGAACGGAATTTATTTATAGTCAAGTAAGAGATACAGATAAGTCAACATGAAATTATAATATGGCAACAATTCAAGACTCAGTGAAAGCTTCCCAGAGATCATGCCATAAAAGCTAAGAACTGAAGGGTAAGAAGGACTGGCCTGGTTAGGTGTGGGGTGCAGAAAATTGTCCAAGCAAAGAGAATAGCATCCATGAAGGTTTCAGACAAAAACAGGCAGGGCCTATTCAAGGAACTGAAAGAAGTTTAACAAGGCTGGCGTAGTGAGGGAATTAAAGCAGAAGCTAACAAGGCTAGAAAGCAAGCACCTGCTTCATGCTTTATGGGGAGACTTACTTCCACTTTGCTCATTTTAACTGTAAAATCACATACATTCCAAACTCATTTAGAACAGTGAACGCTGATGATTTGAAAATAGCTGTGTTCATGCCAGAACTGTCTTACGTGTGCCAGACCATCATCTGATTGCCTGCCATTCATCGTCCCTCAGGTGTTCAACATGCTCAATACTGAACTTTATATCTTCCCCCTACCTCCAATTTCTCCTTAAGCACCATCCATTCAAGTATCCAACCAAGTCCAGAAACCTGACAGAGAAGGAAAAACAACTAGTATTTAGAGTGTTATGTTACCAGGTACTTAAAAAGTATTTGCATTAAATTCTAACAAGTGTATCAAGTAAATATTAGCTCTATTTTACAGAGGAGAAAACAGAAGTTCAAAAAGGTTGAGTAACACACCAAAGCACATAAGTAATAAAACTAGGATTCAAACCTAGAATTTTGGGAAAGTGTGTAGATTAGTCTGGAGCCCACAGAGAAATTAATTATGAAGTCTGCTAAAAACATCAATTGCCTACCCCAATCTCCAGTCCTCCCTGCCTTATAGTAATAATTTCAATAGGGCTGAGCACGTTCAAATTCAGCTAAAAGATTGCCCTAATCTCTCTTGCAGCCAGTAAGGTCATCCGACTACTAAATGTCCTTAAGAGTACACAGACCCTTCTTTGTCCCTTCCTCCATCCTGCTGCTTGGATATTAGCTAGAACAACCAGCAGACATCCGGGACCCAGAAATCAAGGGCCACTCTCTAGGGAAGACAGAGGAATAAACTGGAAAGAGGCTGGGTCCCTAATGACAATGGAGTCACCATACCAGCCCTAAACTATCTGTCTACTTCTGGTCTTCTTTCACATGAGAAATAAAGATGTTTAAGCAATTATTTTTCAGGTCTCTGTTACTCACAGGCCAACTTAATCCTAACTTATACAGGAGGCTTTGAAAGTATTCTAAGAGAAAGGTGGAAGGCTGCAAGAGGTATTTTGAAAGAAGCACTGTCAAGATTCAGTGACTTCATTAGGTGGTGAACTTATTATACATCAAGTTGACAATGCACTGTGGAATTGTGTGCCTGAAACCTATGTAATCCTTGCTAACAGATGTCACCCCAGTAAGTCTAACAATAAAAATGAGTTTAAAAAAATAAATAAATTAAAAAAGATTCAGTGACTGACTCAATCTAAGAAAGAAAATTATCTTCAGTCACATGACACACACGTTTGTTTTTTTAATTTTTCTAATGTTCTTATTGGAGAGTTACAGACACTTTTGGTGTCTGCATTTTTTAATTGAGATGTAACTGACATATATTAGTTTCACATGGACAACATATTTATATACATATATAAGAAAGGATCTCCAGAATAAGTCTAGTTAACATCTGTCACCATATAGTTACATGTTTTTTTTCTTGTAATTCCATCCATTCTGCCCACACACACACTGCCCACCCACTCCATCTACATTCTAAATAATGTGATAAAGATTAGAGAAGACATTAAAAACTTCCTAAAAGGAACGAAAAAAAAAAATCTTTTAGTGAATGCAACCTATCTGTAAAGTCATTCTCAACTCTACTAATTTAGGTTTCATGCTACTAAAAATAAGTAGCATGAGGATAACTTACAAAAATGATATAAGCAGAAGTTTAGAGCATTAAGCTCAGCTAAGAACATTACTAAGGAAAATAAAGTATCTGTTCCTGCCCTTAAACTTCCCATTACACTTACTGATAAGCAGTACTAAAATATACCCATCAAAAAGCCAGAACATCCACAACCCAAGCAAATAAGACCCCAAGATCTAAGATGGAAAGTGGAACCCCTCAGGAAGCAGGATACCAAACTAGAGGACTTCCTGAAATCCTTCCCACCTTCTCCTAGTCCTAGGAAAAAAGCAGTAACAGCCATCTTTCCCCTGTGCTTTTCAGACCCACAGCATTCAACCACGTCTACCTGGGTCATAGGAGGAAAACTCTAGAAGGGGCTTCAAGCCCAAGTCTCAAAGTAGCTCATCTTCGTGAAAGTTTTCTCACTGTAAGAGTCTTCCTCTTGAATTTGGGGTGCCTCTATTACCTACTGGGACAGGAAGCCCCTGCCCTCCCACTTTGGGCATGGGAACCATCACTGCCTCAGTCAGACTTCAGCCCCATGACTTCAGGTAGCAGTAGAGCATTATATACACTCTGATTATAAGTATACACTACTTAAAAAACATGACCATGAAAAAGAGACCAATACAAAATACAGAAAAACTCACATGCTATTACATTGCTTTTATATTTAATCACGTGTAAAGGTCTCACTTTACCAAAGTTACAAATATTTCCCATATATTTGTTTGTAGTCACTAAAAAAGAAAATGGAACCATTCTCTCTAGCACTAACCATTTTCATTTATCTACAAAGTGAAAAATGACACACTGCATTTGCAGGAGCAAAGGAAATCACCTATTTTCTTAAGACTCAGCAAAATATCTCAAAACACACTGTGGTTAGCAGAATAACAGCCCCAAAGATGTCCACATTCTAATCCATGGAAGCTGTAATTCTGTTATCTTACATGGTAAAAGGGACTTGGCAGGTGTAATTAAATTAAGGACCTTGAGATGGGGGCATTTATCCTGAATTAATCAGGTGGGCCTGATCTAATCTCTTGGGTCCTTAAAGTGGAGAGCCATCCCCAGCTGTGGTCAGACACTGACTACAGAAGAATGGTCAGAGAGATACAAGGTTGATGGCTTTGAAGATGGAAAATGGGGGCCACAAGCCAAGGAATGTAGCAGCCTCCAGAGCTGGAAGAGGCAAGGAAACAGACTTTCCCCTAGAAATCTACAGAAAAGTACACAGCCTTGCTGACACACTGATTTTAGCCCAGCGAGACCCATTTCAGACTTCTAACATACAGACCTTTAAAATAGTTAAGTTGATGTTGTTTTAAACCACTAAATTTGTGGTAATTGTTACAGTCATAGACACACACATTGAACAACTTCTAACAATATGTGAAATTATCTAGAAGAGAAAAGCATCATCAAATTGCCCAAACATTTAGAGCATTATGGGACATAATAGTTATTTATGTATGTTGCAGTATATTTCACTTCTATTATTTTCTACCCTCACAAAATTCAAAAGTTAAAAAGCCAGCCAAAGTGACAATTCTTCAAATTTTTGTAGAAGGATGAACCATATTAACCAAGAAAACAGGATAAAAGGATCAACTGGAAATATCAGGAAACAATTACACTGTATTTTTCAGAGTCAAACATCAAAGTGTTTGCAATGCTTATTCCCCTTGTATTAAATGAATACCACATTTTTTAAAATAAGCCCTTAGATATTTTTAATATTAAGAGCTTACTATTAATTTTTAGGTGTGATAATGGCATTGTGGGTCTATTAAAAAGAGGGTGACTCAGTCTGGTATAGATATACAATATACTTAAATATTTACAAATGAAATGGTATGCCTGTGATCTGCTTTAAAATAATTGGGAAATAAAATAATTGGTAGTAAGGATATGAATGTATAGAAGCATAGATAAAACTAAGTGAGCCTGAGTTACTAACTGTTGGGGATAAGTAATGGGTACACAGGAGTGTATTATTCCACTGTTTGAACTTTTCTATACTTAAAGGGTACAAAAACAAAGTCTTGGACCTAGCTATCAGAATAATATAGGCTCACAGGTGACTCTCCTTTCTGTAATGTTCCGCCACCTCAATTCTCTGCCACTTGATCCACCAGCAACTGAGTTTCATCAATTCTTCTTCTTTAATCCCCACCTCATTCTGCCCTATTTACTAACCCTATGAATTTCAGCAAGTCACCTAACCTCTAAAAGACTGGTTCTTCATCTGCAGAATAGAAATATTTATACTTGCCCTATCTGAGTTGCCAAGAGGATTATATAAGATAAAAACTACAAAGCAGAATAATCATTCTAGAAATCTGTATAAATTTCATGCTCAGCAGCAAACATTCACTTATTCCTACAGATTCTCTTCCCTTCCACTTCCAGGTCCTCTCTTTTAGCCCTCAACTCCCCTGGTCCCTCTGTAAGGTTACACTCCTCTCCATCACCTCCACCCACCAGGTTTTCAGCACAGCACCTTCTCTCTACACACCTCTCCCTCCAATCTCTCTTCTCCCCTCTCAAGAATTCCATTCCAAATAACGCCCTAGTCAGTCTATCGAGGGTACCCCTTGTCTGGCACGATTACATTCATTCCATCGCTTTTCTACCCCCTTTGCTGTACATTCATCCCATCAGCTTCATCACCCACTCCCCTCAAGTCCCACTATTGCCCCGCAGTTCACAAACACCTGTGCCAACTCCCCACCCTCCTTTCGCCCTTCAGTTAAAACACCACTGTCAGTTGACAAGGGAGGGGAGAAAAAGAAGTGACTGCTATTGGGTACCGGTTTCTTTGGGGGGTGATAAAAATGTGGAATTAGATAGTTGCGCAACCCTGTGGATGTGCGAGGTTGTACTTCAATTGCATTTTTAAAGGTGAATTTTATGGTATGTGAATTACACCTCAATAAAAATGTCAGAAAAAAAGAACACGATTGCTCACTCTGCCCATCACACACCCGTTTGTCAGGCCAGTATCGCCCTATCGGCCAAAGCCGTCGATTGCTCTTCGATACCCTCTCACCTCCCAACACTAGTCGGAGAGGTCCCTCGCACTCTATTCATTACCACACCCCCTCACCCCTCGGCTCTAAGTGCCACTGCATCCTGAAGCGGGGGAAGGATGGGGTCAGCCCTCGCGGCTCAGGCACAGCCCCTCGAGGGTGGTCCCGTCCCCCAGTGGCAGGAATGGTCCCTTTTCCGCCTACTCAGTGGCGCTGCCCCTCAGCTCTCGGCGCTGACCGGGGGAGGGGAAGGAAGGGTGTCCCCTAACGCGCTCTGACAAGGAGCTGGGGGCCCGGCAGATCTCCCAGCCCACCTGTCTCAGCCTGCCGAAAGATCCGCTTCCAGTTCACCGACGGACGAGCGGGTTGCAGAGGGGAAACGGGAAAAGCCACGGTAGCCGCCGCAGCCGGTGTGGCGCACGCCGACTCAGGCCTCCGTGTTTCCGCGTCTCTGCGGCTCCGGCTCGGCTCCTCAGCTCCCGCCCGGGCCGCGTCGATGTGGAGGCCCGGAGGCGGGGAGAGAAGAGGGAAGCGACCGAGACCTCAGCTGGGAACCAAACGGCCCGGCGCGCACCAGCCGGCAGTCACGTGGCACGCAGCGCGCGGACTTCTGGGAAATGTAGTATTTCAGGCTTTAGGCGTTTCCCTAAGTCTCCTAGCGCCTCCAAGGCAACGGCAAAGCCACGTGGCAAAGTTGAGAAGCTGCTGAGTCCTGTCCTCCCCTGTGCTGGAGTCCTTTCTTATCCTTCTCTACTTATTCTGGTGGTTTAACTTTATTAACACCGCTGTTCTTACCAATCGAATAATCATCCCAAAGTCAAGCAATTCCTTGTAGGACGCTGAAGAACTGAGAAATAAGAATTTATTTTGCCATGTATAATGCACACCCACTTTTTTGGCCCAAACTTTCAGGGGAAAAAAATATTTCCTTTTAGTATTTTAATTCAAACTTGTACTTGTTTATATTTAGGTACTTGTTTTTTGTATTATAAAGAAATGTCAGCATTTTTTTTTAACATGCTACAAGAAATTTTATGTAACAATTACAAAATACAAGAACAGATACAGGTACAAGAAATTTTATGTACCGGTAACAAATGTACAATATTTACACATCATAGAAGGCCAAGAACTCTGTCACTGTCAATATCAAAAGAATTGTCTTCTTCAATTTCTACATTACTGGTGTTTTCTAAAGAGTCATTTTCCTCATCTCAGTAAATTTCATCATCCTCAGTTCCATCCATTGTATTGCTGATGTCGCACTTTTTAAACTACGTCACAACCACTTCCTTCTTGACACCTTTCCACTATCTTAGAATCCAATCACAAACCTGGGCAATGATTGCTTCCTTGATTCTGCCTGTAGGTGTTAAACCATCACCAGCTGACTGCATCCAGGAAGTCCACTCTTTCTTCACTAGGGCCTTAAAGGGTTTGTTTTACTGACACATCAAGAGGTCGTATTCCAGGGTATTATTTTGCATACGTGTATCATTACTGATTTCTAGAGATACACTTTCAATTCACAAGCATAAATAAAAGAATTAAAAACCTTTATATAGATACAGAATTAGCATTACCCATGTATAATACGCATCTTTATTTTCCCTCCACAAATTTGAGCCAAAAAAGTGCTCATTATACACAGCAAAATATGTAAACGTTTTTCTTTTTTCATTTTTAATCTTCATTCTTTCAATCCCTTATATTGAGGGCTAACTTTCAGAAAATAATTTTTGATGAAGGCAGTTAAGAGGTATAAAATTGTCTGCAATATTATCAGAAAGGACAGTTCCTGCAGGAAAGAACATCATCACTGTGTGTGCAAACAGTATGGAATTTTAAGTCACATGAGCTGAGGTTACCAGATTGACATCCTTGAACTATTGTAACACTTCCCCCAGCCAATTTCCTCATCTAAAATATATACAAGATGATGACGATACTTCCCATACAGAACTATTGACAATATCAGTAGTGATTAACAATTCGTATTATGGGCTGTTTTCTATGTGCTCTGCACTCTCTTGTTTATTTCTTCAAATAATGCTATGGTTATTTCCAGTGTACAGTCAATATGTTCCAATGTATTCTGAAAAGTACTGTACAGATCTTATATACTTTGCCAGCATATATTGCCAGTAAGTTCCCTGAGCTTGCAGAAATATTAAGGAAAACATACTAAAACACAAGGTAACTAGGAGACTAGCTAAAAAGAGGTATGCCCTGCTATGCAGCCATTGTAAAGAATGTTATGGACCTGAAACTAATATAAAATAATATTGAATGTCAACTATAATTTTAAAAATAGCCATGGGGATGTAAAGTACAGCATAGGGAATATAGTCAATAATATTGTAATAAGAGTGTCAGATGCATAATAGACTTACTGGGGTTATCACTTTGTGAGATACAGAAATGTCTAATCACTATGTTGTTTTGTACAACTGAAACTAATTTTAAAAGACTATATAATAAATGTTCATGATATAGTAAGTGGAAACAGTATATAGAGTATTATCTAATTTTTGTAAATGAATTATATTTACAATACCTACAGCCAAGTATATATGCCTGGGGGAAAGGATAAAAGAATATTAACAATTATTAACATTGGGAAATACATGATTAAAATTAGTTTCTCCCTACGTGTTCTCTAATTTTTCTGCAATGATATAAATTACATGTAGAATTTTTTTTTAATTAAAGCAAAAAAAGAGAGTCAGTCACCAAGACCAAACTCAGAGTGCTTTATAATTTTGCCTGTACCAAAGATTACCCCCAGATGACCTAGCAGCAATTGTGACTGTCTCTTCAGAACTGGTTTTATAGGCCAAGAAACCACTTATTCTACTTGTATATAATTCCATTAGTGAAATTTAACATCCCCTCCCCTTTGTATTTTTTTTGGATAGCTTGAAATAAAAACAGTCTCACCAGTGTTCCTAGACAAATGTCATAATGTTGCTAGGCAAACATCATAAATTCGAGAGTAAGATTAGAAAAGGTTTTTATAATATATGAAGAATTCATTAGAGTAGCAGTCCTTCAATATCTATTGTACATGTAATATGCAAAGTATTATCCTTAGTCACCTACTTTAAATACTACCCACACAAGTATCATGATAAGTTTGACTGACTTGACTACTTCAGTGTCTCTTTAGTGCAAAAACACTAACAGGAAAGCCATGAAAACCCTTCCACTAAATGTAATGGGGTATCCCAGATTGGATCCTGGAACAAAAAAAAAAAACACCAGTGGGAAAGCTGATGAAATCCAAATGAAGTCTGGAGTTTAGTTAAGGGTTTGTATCAATATTAATTTCCTAGTTTTGACAAATGTGCTATGATTATATAAGATATTAACATTAAGGGAAACTGGGTGAAGCATATAATGGAAATTCTGCACCTTGCAGCTCTTCTAGAAATCTAAAATTACTCCATGTTGTAGGCAGAACAATGCCCCCCTGAAGATGCTCACTTCCTAATCCCCCCAATCTATGAATATGTTAGGTTGGGTGACAAAGGAGAATTCAGGTTGCAAATGGAAATAGGTTACTAATCAGATGACTTTAAAATGGGGAGATTGTCCTGGATTAACAGGTTGGACCCAATGTAATCACAAAAGTACAAATCGAGACAGAAGTGAAAGAAGAGAGTCATAAACACGGCTCTGGAAGATCAAAGTAAGGCAATGTGAGGAGGCACTGCTGGCTGGGAAGATGGCAAGAGGGTGGGAATGGGGATGATGGCCTCTAGGAGCTGGAAAAGGCACAAAAACAGATTATTCTCTGGAGCCTCCAGAACAGAACAGTCTTGCCAAATACCCTGATTTTAGCTCAATAGACCATCTCAGACTTCTCAGCTACACAGCTATAGGATAATATATTTGTACTGTTTTAACCACTACATTGGTGGTATTTTACTGTAAAGCAATAGAAAATGAACACCCTCAAAAATAAAAAGCTTAGTTAGAAAGAATACTTCCAAATGCTTACCTGTCTTCCCAACACATTTACCAGTCTGGGACTGTACAAATATTCATGCTACTTAGGAAGTAACTGTAAAAAAGAGAATGCATTAAAAAGTATAGTTGACTTTGGAAGGTATGCAATTTTTATTTGGGGGGCAGCAGTAGACTTATAATCTTCCCAGCTCATTTTGATTAGACTATTATAAAAATCAAGTATATCCAGAAATTTGTTGAGTTAAGCAGAGAAGTCATTCAAGCCGTGAAATGTCAAGTGGGTCATCAGAAATATTACGGTGTCTCAAATTGCAGTCCTGTGTGACCTTCATCCTCCTCATTATACTCTGTGACTTTCCAGAGAGATACTTATAATGAGAATTGGTGCTTCTGGCTGAGGACATCTATTTAGCTTCTTCATTCATTTTTTTCAATAAATATTTATTTAGCAATTCTGAGTGCTCTGTGCTTCAGACCTGTGCCTGACCTCAAGAAGCTTAAGGTCTAGGGGAGGAGACAGGCATTATACAGTACAATGAAAAATTGGGTTAAATTGTCAAGAAGGACAAGAACAACCAGTACAGCCCAGTACAGCCTGATATCTAGCCCGAAGGAAACAGCTTTCTGAGAAATAAATGGTGAAAATTAATCATCTGGGACTAGCAGGACCAGAATTTTCATCAACATCTTAATAATAAAATGTATACACACATATATGTGTAATATACCAAAATACATATGTAATTTGACCTAATTCTCACAACTTTGTAAATAAGGTATTACTGTTTCCATTTTACCTATGAGAAAATATAATACAAAACAGTTTGGGTTTGTTTTTGTTTTGCTTTTAGGTTACTAAAGTTTATACAACTAGTTACTGGGACCTCCAAGAATTTACCTTCTAATATTAATATAAATAACATATAATAGCAAGGAGAATGGATTTTTATGGTTGTTTTATAATTATTGAATTATACGTTGCTTTTTCATGGTAAAAGAGGTGATAGCAGAAAGAGAGAGCATAGGTTAGAATTGAACTTTTTTTTTTTTTGCTTTTTGGTACATGGGTAGCTCCCTGACTGGGAATTGAACCCAGGCCACAGCACTGACAGCGCCAGCGCTGAAGCCTTAAGCCATCAGGGAACTTCTGGAATTGACCTTTAAGACTCAGGCTAACAAGAGCCTGCTGGTGTCTCTGGAATTCAGGAAATCCTAGTTGGAAGCCTAAGCATTGTAGCTAGAGACCAGATCCACAGACAGGCAAAAATGTAATGAGAGCCAATTTACTGATTGGGAAAATCAGGATTCAAAATTCTGTCAATTAACTATGGTGAACTGAAAAGAACTGCATGAAATTTAAAAGAAAGAACTCAACACATCTGTGTTTGGGTTCAAAATACCATTGCCCAATGTAGGAACAATTTCCCTTCTTTTTAAGGCTGACTAGTATTCTACTGTGTATATATACAACATTTTATCCATTCATCCATCAATAGGTTGTTTCCACATTGCAACTACTGTGCATAATGCTACTGGGAACACGGGTGTACAAATATCTCTTTGAGACTCTGCTCTCAATTCTTTGGTGTATACGAGGGCTGTTCAGAAAGCATCCAGCCATGTAATATGAAAAATAGAGGCAGTAATGGCTGGATTTGTTCTTGACAGCCCTCACATACCCAGAAGTAAAGTTACTAAATCATACAGTAATTCTATTTTTAATTTTTTGAGGAACTTCCATACTGTTTGCCACAACAGTTGTACTATTTTACATTCTCATGAACAATGCACAAAGGTTCCAATTTCTTTACAACCTCACCAATACTTGTCATTTTCCTTTTTTGATTTTTTTTGTGGTTGTTGTTGTATATTAGCCATCCTAATAAGTGCATGGTAATACATTATTGTAGTTTTGATTTGCATTTCCCTAACAATCAGAAATGTTGAACATATTTTCATATGCTTACTAGTCATTTGTATATTAATATCTCCTTCGGAGAAATGTCTGTTCAAGTGGTTTCCTCATTTTTATCAGGTTGGTTTTTTTGGTTGAGTTTTAGTTCTAGATATAGATTTCGTATTAGGTATATCATTGCAAATAGTTTTCTCCCATTCTGTGATCTGCTTTTACACTCAGTTAATAGTGTCTTTTGATGCACAAAAGTTTTTAATTTTCATCAAGTCCAATTTGTCTATTTTTTCTTTTATTGCCTTTGCCTTCAATGCCACATCCAAGAAATCATTGCCAAATCCAATGTTATAAGCTTTTCCCCTATAGTTTCTTCTGTGAATTTTATAGTTTTAGCTGTAACATTTAGGTCTTTGATCCATTTTGAGTTAATTTTTGTTTGGATTATAAAGTAAGGGTCCAACATCATTCCTTTGCATATGGATATCCAGTTTTCTTAGCACCATTTGTTGAAAAAACTGCTTTCGGGAGTTCCCTGATGGTGTAGTGGCTTAAGGCTTCGGTGCTGGCGCTGTCAGCACTGTGGCCTGGGTTCGATTCCCAGCCAGGGAGCTACCCACATACCAAAAAGCAAAAAAAAAAAAAAAAAAAAAAAAAAAAAAAAAAGAAAAGAAAAAACTGCTTTCTCCCCACTGAATGGTCTTGGAACTCAAAATTATTTAACCATACATGAAAAGGTTTATTTCTGAGCCCTCTATTTCATTCCATTGGTTCATATGTTTGTCTATGTGCCAGCATCACACTGTTTTCATTACTTTAGCTTTGTAGTAACCTTTGAAATCAGAAAGTGGGAGTCTTCCAACTTTGTTCTTTTTCAAGATTATTTTGCCTATTCAAGGTCTCTTGATATTCCCTCTGAATTTCAGGATGGATTTTTCTATTTCTGCGAAAAGCATCATTGGGGTTTTGATACTGATTTTATTAAATTTAGGTAATATTGACATCCTAATATTCACTATTAAGTCTTCCAATTCATGAACATAGGATGTCTTTCCCATAATAAAAACATCTTCTTTTATTTCTTCCAGTTTTCCGTTTTAGTAATGTTTTGTAATTTTCATTGTATATATTCTACTTCCTTAGTTAATTCCTAAGATTTTTATTCTTTTTAATGCTATCATATAGTAAATTCAATTGTTTTCTGAATTTCTTTTTTAGATTGTTAATTGTTGGTGCATAGAAATGCAACTGATTTTCGTGTGTTGATTTTTTATCCTTTTCCTTTGCTGAATTCATTTATTAGTTCTAATAGTTGAACTTTTAGGGTTTTCTGCCCTACAGATTTTTTTTTTATGAAAGGGTGCTGAATTTTGTCAAATGCTTTTTCCGCATAAATTGAGATAGAAACTATGAGGTTTTTCTTCCTTCGTTCTGTTAACATGGTGTATTACACTGAGCAATTTTTGTATGCTAACCATCCTTGCATTCCAAGAATAAAGTCCACTTGGTCGTGGTATACAATCCTTTTACTATGCTGCTGAATTTGGCTTGCTAGTATTTCTAAAATTATTTTTGTTCAGTTATAGTTGACATTCAATATTATTTTATATTAGTTTTAGGTGTACAACATAGTGGTTAGATATTTATATAATTTATGCAGTAGTCCCTCAGATTAGTCTAGTACCCACTGGGCACTATATGTACATAGATGTTATAACTTTATTGACTATATTCTCTATGCTCTACTTTATATTCCTGTGACTATTTATAACTATCAATTTGTATTTCTTAATTTCTTCACCTTTTTCACCCAACCCCTTACTCCCAACATCAGTTTAGTTTGTTCTCTGCAACCATGAATCTGTTTTGTTTGTTCATTTATTTTGTTCATTAGATTCTACATGTAATTGTAATCATATGCTGTTTGTCTTCTCAATATGACTTATTTCACTTAGCATAAAAATAATAATGTTATCACAAATGGTAAAATTTCATTCTATTTTATGGCCAAGTGTATGCCATTGAATATATGTACCACTTCTTTGTCCAATTGAACTAAAGATTTGTTAATTTTGTTGACCTTTTTAAAAAACCACCTTTTGTTTTCATTGATTTTTCTCTCTGTTTCTAATCTTCTATTTTGTTTATCTCTGCTCTAATGTTTGCTATTTCTTTCCTTTACTAGCTTTGGATTTAGTTTATTCTTCTTTTTCTATTCCTGAAGTTGTAAAGTTAACTTGTTGATTTAAGA
>PVJL010001826.1:159989-231940 GCA_004026885.1 Lyroderma lyra
TTTTTTTTTTTTTTTTTTTTTTTTTTTTTTTTTTTTTTTTTTTTTTTTTTTTTTTTTTTTTTTTTTTTTTTTTTTTTTTTTTTTTTTTTTTTTTTTTTTTTTTTTTTTTTTTTTTTTTTTTTTTTTTTTTTTTTTTTTTTTTTTTTTTTTTTTTTTTTTTTAGCTTTTTGGTATGTGGGTAGCTCCCTGGCTGGGAATCGAACCCAGGCCGCAGCACTGACAGCGCCAGTGCCGAAGCCTTAAGCCACTGCACCACCAGGGAACTCCCCACTTCTTCTTTTTAATGTAAGTGTTTATAGCTATAAATTCTCCCCTTAGCAGCTTTTACCATGTCCCATAAGTTTTGGTATGTTATGTTTTAATTTGTTTCAAGATATTTTCCAATTTCCCTTGTGATTTCTTCTTTGATCCACTGCTTTTTAAGAGTGTATAATTTCATTTCCACAAATTTGTAAGTTTTATTGTTTTTCCTTCTGTTATTGATTTCTAACTTTCTCCCATTATGGTCATAGAAGATACCTTATATGAGATACAAAGACTGTTCAGAAAAAATTCCAGCCACAAATGCCTCTATTTTTCATATTACATAGTGGATACTTTCTGGACAACCCTCGTATACCTTTCAAACCTATTGAGAGTTAATTTGTGGCTTTAAATATGGTCTATCCTAGAGAATGTCCCACTTGCACTTGAGAAGAATATGTATTCTGTTGTTGGTTAGGCTTCTGTGTCTCTTAGATTTAGTTGGTTTATTGTGTTGTTTATCTTTTGGCTGGCTGTTCTATCTATTATTGAGAGTGAGGAATTAAAGTCTTTATTATTGTAGAACTATCTATTTCTTCCTTCAATTGTGGCAATTTTTTGCTTCATATATTTTGATGGTCTGTTTTAGGTGTAACTACAGTATTTTTATAATATCCACTAATCTTCAAGATACACTTTTTCTTTTAAGATATACTTTTAATTGAAAAAAGTAAACCAAACAGTGCATATTGTTTGTTTCTTTTGTCTTAAAAAAGAAAGTACAATACATACATATGCATGTAACTGCTTGTGCATGCAGACAATATCTCTGGAAATATAAAGAAGAAACTGGTAGCCTTGATTGCCTCCCAGAATGGGAACTGGAGAACCAGAGTGGGAGAAAGAATTCTTTATCCACGTACACTCTTGTACCCTACAAATTCTGTACCTAATGAACATATAACAAAATAAGTACATTAAAAAATTAGTACAATTAAATTTTAAATGCTGCACGCTGGAAACTAAAAATAAAAAAATTTTTTAAAAGTAGGGTGCAGTTCAAATTAAAAGGATCCTAGAAGATATTCAATGACTGTAAACTCAGTAAGTAGGGCAGGCTACTAAAAGAGCTTGCTTGTATTCCAAAAAGTTCAGTTCAGACATGATGATGTAGTAAAAGGAAAAGAGCAGGGACTAATTATTCATTTCTTAGTTTGTCTACATACTCTTCTTCCTAAAAGTATTTAAGGTGACTTGCAAACACATGAAATATACAAAACTGCAACATTAAAAACAGGGAAATAAGAAGGGTGGGGCATGAGGTGGAGCCTACTGTGTGACCAGGTGTCCTTCACAATCTACCAGATTTCACTGTTTACAACTACTGGTTTTCAAGGTCTGGAGTACAACTCCTCTTTTTTTGCAAGTTAAATACAGGTTTCATGTGTGAATATAGTGTTTACCTAGAGTGGGGCTGACTCTCTTTTATAGAACTTAAAGGACCAAAAAGACCTATGCCAAACAGAAGGCCACCCTAAAAGCAGGATCAAGTCTATTCCCAGATTATTGTGTTGAGCCTCTTGCAACAACAGTGCTTAGGCGTCCCACTTTCCTGAGAAAGAAGAGCAGATGTTTAGAGTCATACCTGTGTTTGAATTCTGGTTCCATAGTCATGAGCTAAATGATTTTAGGAAACCTACTGTCTTAGTTCTTAGTTACCTGCTCTAACAGAATACCACAGACTGGGTGCTTAAACAACAGACATTTATTTTTCACAGTTCTGGATGCTGATCAAAGCACTGGCATATCTAGTGTCTGATTATGGCCCTCTTCCTGATTTGCAGATGGTGTCTTTTCATTGTATCTTCACATGGCAGAGAAAGACAGTTCTAGTCTTATAAAGACACTAATTGCATCATGGGGACTGTCATAATGACCTCATCTAAACCTAATTACTTCCAAAGGCCCCACCTCCTAATACCACCCACGGTAGGAAGGTAGGTTTATGAATTTGGGGGGAACACAAATACATATTCTGTGACAACTATTTAACCTCTCTGAGCCTAATTTTCCTTCTCTGTAAATGGAGACAGTTATACCTCACTCATATCAAATAGTTGCTGTGAGAATTAAGTAATGCATATAACAATGACTTTTTCAGTAAATGTTAGCTCACCTACATAATTCAGATGGTAATAACTCACATGCTATAGGTACCAGTTCATGGGCACTCCTCTTAAGCAGGATATAGATTGACCTGGGAAGAATTCTAAAAATATGTCACCTATGGAATGTTTGACAAAACTGAGTGTAAATAACTAGATTAACTTGAAATAAATATGATTACTGTTCTCGAGGGTCATGACTAAACTTATTTTGTGTTGTCCCAGGGAAACAAATTAGAACCAGTGAGTTGAAGTTATAGGATACAAAAGGAAGAAGGAAGGAAGAAAGAAAGGAAGGAAGGGAGGGAGGGAGGGAGGGAGGGGAGAGGGAGGAAGGGAAAGGAAGTTACAGGATGCATATTTCAACTTCATGAAAGAACTTTTTGACAATATCAGAAGTAATAATTAACAATTAACATTATGGATTTGTTTGCTATGAGCTAGCTATGCACTATTATGTTCTTGAAATCTCTATACAACCCTATGAGAAAGGGTTGGTGTGGAAAGCACTTCACAATTGGCTAACTGAAAGTAAGCTTATTAGTAGTGAAATTGTCTACATGCAAGAAAATGAGATTCCAATCCGCACATACGTGCAAGCACAGGCTGGCCAAACAGGTAGTCAAATAAAATTACAACTTGGAAGGCACACTGGCAGTTAACTAAGTCCCTTTATTTCAGAGATGAGGAACTCAGTCTAAGGACCTGAGAGGATTCAGAAAAGGACCACACAGCCCATAAGTAAACTGTGCAGAGGACTGGACTGAGCAGGCTCCTGAATGAGCCTCACCTGAGCCCTTACCTGATGCTGTGAAAACAAATCCCCTTCGATGCCAGCTGTCGGCAGTCCCAGCAGTGCACAGCCGCAGACAGGGCTGAGTGCTCCAAAAGCAGTGACCCAACAGCTCCCAGGTGCTGCCTGCTCGGCAGAGGCTACGTAATTAGCTCTCCTATCCCTCCTGCAGGAGCCCAGCTAGACATTTATGTCCCGGAGACTGGAGACTTGCTCACCCTTCCTTTTCCTGTGACCTGAGGCTATGCCTGGGGGAAAAGCTGCTTGAATAGCCAGACCTGTGGTGACAGTCCCTGGTGGCTTTCCTCTTGAGAGCAGTTTAGTCCATCACTGCTGAGGAACCTCAGGGAGCGGGTACTGTGCAGTCATTACTGTGTCCTTCCTCTGGGGACAAATTAAGATGAGTTGCAAACTAATATTAGTTAACGTTTTGAAAACATCTACTTATACCCTGGCACAAGTGCACCATTGCAAAAGTTTCAGGTCTATTAACTCATTTAATGGTCATTATGACCCTCCAGAGTAGGCACTGCTTATTGCCCCATTTCACAGTCCTGAGTTAAATTTTTCAACATCACAAAGCCAGCAAGTGGCAATTTCAGCGCAGGCAGTCTGGCTGCAGAACGCACTCCTGCTCACTGAGCGCTCTTTTTGCCAACGCTTACCAGTGCGTGAAGATTCACACTGATGTACCAACTAAAATGGGCTGTGACGCCAGGGTGTGTCAGATTGCCAGGACTCTATAACAAAATACCACAAACTGAGTATTAATCTGGTGGCGTAAACAACAGAAATGTATGGTCTCATAGTTCTGGAGGCCAGAAGTCAAGGTGTGGGCGGGGTTGGTTCTTCCCCAGGGCTGCAAGGGAGAATCTGTCCCATGCTTCTCCAGCTGCTGGAGGTTTCCTGGCCGTCCTTGGCACTCCTTGGCTTGTAGAAGGATCACCTCGATCTCTGCCTTCATCTTCTCATGGTGTTCTCTCTGTGTGATGTCTGCGTCCTCTTTTTATAAGGACACCTGTCATACTGGATTAAGGCCCACCCTAATGACCTTATTTTAACTAATTCCATCTGTAATGACCCTATTTCTAAATAAGGTTCACATTCTGAGGTACCAGTGGTTAGAACTTCCAACATATGAATTGGGGTGAAGGCATGATTCAATCCATAACACTGGGTACAAACACCTAATCCAGGAAAGCTCTGAAGAAATATAACCAACCTCAGAGGACATGGTCAGATTTATTGGCACCAATGAACCAAATTAGGTATACATTGTTTTCATACATGATGTGTTTCACAGAGAATATAACTATGCAATTAGGAGATTACTGGTTTCATTAGACAAAGGGACTCTCCAAAAAGCCAGCAGCATGATCCTAAAGGACTTACAGCCTAGTCTGTGCCATCCTGCCACTGTGTAGAGAATGAGGATGGGGCTATCTAGAGGAAAGAGCACAGAAGAGCAGTGATTCAAAACCTCCAAGTCCCCCACTTGGTCGCCAGGTGCTAGAGTGGAGGCTTAGCTATTTGACAAGGTTATTAAAATTGCCCTTTCAAGTGCTACTAAAGTATCAGGTGGAGAGATTCAAGTAACTTGTTGATTTGGCATTTGTCAATTTCTCCTCGTGCTGCATTTTTTTCTATTTAGTTCCAAAACATTTAGCAAACGTATCCCCCAAGGTACTGTGGGAGGTGGCCTTCTGCAAGAAGCTCATCATCCTGTGAAAGACACAGGAGGTACCCAGCTACCTATAGTGCAAGGTCACCAGCAAAAGAACTGTTATAAGGAGCCTACAGGGCACAGGGGGCAAGAGACCCTCTGAAGGGGAGAAAAGGCCTCCTTCCAATGGTAGGGGAAAGGGTTCCCCCACACCATCAAGCATATTTTCCAATACTAGCTGGATGTCGGGGAGTTCAACTCAATTCTGGCACTACTACCCAGAGATAGCATCAGGTTTCAAGATAAAGGGCTCAGTCTCACAGACTGTCCTCCACTTCAAATGCCAGTTCCAAGTCCAGGTTGTCACCTGTACTTCTTACCAACTGGCTGTAAATCAGAGGTTCCCATGATCCCCCTCCTTGGGTTCAACTTGCTAGAGTTGCTCACACGACTCAGAGGAATATTTCACTAGATCACGGGTTTATTATACAAAGATCATAGTGTATGTGCATGTTAACTTTAGCAGATAATACCAAATTCTTTTCTAAAGTAGTTGTACCAATTTACATTCCCACAGGCAGTACATCCAAACCCCTTCTGTTCTTCATCCTCCCAACACTTGCTCTTTAATTTTAACCATTTGGGTTTTAATTTGCATTTCCCTGCTGAAACATGTTTATGGGCCTTTCTTCTGTGAAATACATTATATATTTAACTACCTTTTTTCTCTCCCCACCTGAAATGATTTCTAGCCATTCAATCTGGGATCAGAAAAGGCTATTCTGAGTAGCTCTTTAAATTTCAAGATTATAAACTCTTAGAGTTTAAAATCAGTGAAGCCTGGGGGCATTGATAGGTGGACACCATGAAATTCAGATCCAAAGTGTATTCCCAAGTGATCTTCGGACTAGAATCATTAGTCAGCAAAGAGGACGAGTATGGTAGGCAGACTTCTGAGATGCACCCGCTCGCACCCAGGTTCCTGGCTCTTGCTGTATACATACCTTTTCCCAAATACCAATCAACTACTACTAACCTAGGCTGTGCTGTGAACGGATTTGGCAGGTATATTTAAGGTCCCAAATTAGTTGACCTTAAAATAGGGAGATTATCTAGGCAGGTCTGATTTAATCACATGAGCTCTTTGAAAGCAGATAATTTTCTCTGCTGGTCTCAGATTAAAAGTCAGAGATGTGCCCCAGTCGCTCTGGAAGAAAGTGAAAATCCACATGGGAGCTGCCTATGGGGGTCACAGGCCAAGGAACTGCAAGCAACCCCAGGTGCTGAGAGAGGTCCCCCTCTAGAAGGAAAACAGGGACATCAGGACTACAATCGCCAGGAAAATGAATTCTGCCGACAACCAGTGAGCTTGGAAGCCCAGAAGAGAACTGCAGACCTGGCTAACATCTTGGCTTCTGCCCAGTGAAATCGTGAGCTGAGAATCCAACCACACTAATCCTGAATTTCTAGCCTGCAGAAACCCTGTTATAATAAATTGTTATTTTAAGCCACTAAGTTTTTGGTAATTTGTTATGCAGCAACACAAAACGAACATGTCAAGGAAGTATGAAACTTCACCTGCTAAATGACAAGTCAGGAGCAGGCCCTCTGTGTATGGCTGTGAGTGTGCAGCATCTAGGTCTAGGGGCATCGGTGACACTGTTGTCCGTGGGAATGGTGCCCTCTGAATTGGGCAGCACACACTCAGCACAACTTACACAGCAGTCCTGCAGGAGACTCCATTCTTGCCTTGTTCCAGCATCTGGGATATCTCTTTAAACCTTTTTTGCCCTTAGCAGAAATGACAGGATTGGGCTAGATGTACCCAAAGGTTCCCACCAGCTCAGCATTTGGAGTGTTCAGTGTATTTTGTGACTACTTGACCACACACTGGCCTTTCTCAGTTTATCTACAGTTGTCAGTTTCAACCTCCTGCTTCACTTAGTTTTTAACCCCATTGAATATGATGTTAGCTGTAGGTTTGCCATATGTTTGTTATTATGTTGAGGTATGCATCCTCTATTCCCAATTTGCTGAGAGTTTTTCTTTTTTGTTTTTCTTTTTTGTAGTATGTGGGTAGCTCCCTGGGTGGGAATCGAACCCAGGCTACAGCGTTGTCAGTGCCAGCGCCAAAGCCTTAAGCCACTACACCACCAGGGAACTCCCTCCTGCTTCACTTAAACAAGTTTACCCCCAGTCTGTGCTTCTTCCTTAAGGAGCTGCCACCATGTTAATGAACATGGCTTTGAGGATGGAATCGCCATTAGTTCCCTGGGGAGGAAAGCACAGGAAAACTTCCCTCCCTTTCCTCCTCTTGATTATGCGTGAATCCTGGAAATTTAGCTTTAGAGTTCAGGAAGTTTAAAATTAGGTTAAAATTTATTTTCAATCCTATCAGTCTGTTGAATAGATCAAACTATCAGTGGTGGTCACTTTGAGGAAGTGCTGACTCAACTATTTCTTAGGAATTAGGAAGGCAGCTTAGTAGTGAAAAAAAGTGACAAAACCGGATTTTGGGTGAGCAAATGAGCCTGTCTCACAGAGATAGGAAATGCAGTTAAAATTAAGACAAAAATAAGTTATTGAAAACGAGGTACCATATTTTTCCGTGTATAAGACAGCTACCGCCCTGCATATAAGATAACCACTACTTTAATCCAACATTAAGACACCCTCTCAACCAGTTATTCCCGTGTATAAGACGATCCCCAATTTTCGGTCTAACAATTTTAGACTAAAGTATCATCTTATACACAGAAAAATACGGTAAGTTAAAAAGTTATGTTGCAAGGTGAGCAAAATTAAAACTTTTAAAACAAGTCTACGGATGTTGATTAGTCCAAACTCCTCTCCATTTGTGCCCAATTGTCCCCACTCTTACTAGCAGCTGTGATCATTCCCTAGGGAGTGAATATTTTAAGACAATGTATAATAAATCAAAAGTATGTCTTTGAAGTTCTAGACTCTCTAACATATTTAAACTCTATGATCCTGACTCTTGACTGTATTTCAAAGTTTTATAAGGATCAGATAAGGACACGTATGTGAAATACCCTTGTACAGTACTAGGCACACAATTAACCAACAGTAACTCTTACTGGAAAGGCAACTCTAAAACATATAGTGACAGGTGATAAGATTGGAGGCAAGAGAAGACTGTATGGTATAGAACAGTGGCTACCAAATCTATCCAGGGATTGGTGGTAAGTTTTTACTAATCAACCAACAAATTAAAAAAAAGAGAGAGAAGAAAGCAGAGAAACATGGTTGAAACAGTGAATTTTTCATAAAAATATTTTTCATAAACTTATTCAAACAAATGGTGTTATCTATCCTTTATTTTTTTCACTTTTTTGGTGTCAAAATGTCTTCTTTTATGAAATAATAAATTGTAACTTTTCAATACACTACTGCTTGGCAAAATAAAAAGCTGTCAACTGTGTATCATCCTCTTACCCTTTTAAAAAACACTTTGTTACTGGTATGTAAGAGACAAGACTGGGAACCAGTGCTCAAGTGGGAGACTCTTAGAAATGGAAAAGGCCTTTAGAAGAGCAGCAATTCTTCTCAAGGAAGTTGGGTTTAAATGAACTAGAATGATCTGGGGGATCGTTTCAAAATTATCCATACTCAACCTCTTCACGGTGTTAAATTAGAAAATTGGTGTGCTACAGAAAAAATGAGGGAGTAAGCCAAGAAGAAGGTGGGATTCAGGAAACAAGAGCTCTGACACAGGAGAGGCAAAGGGAAGTCCCAAGAACCGCCCCTGGGCACCAGGCATCGGCAGCAACAAGCATGAGGAGCACAAGGTAATTCCTAACTCCAGGGAAGCAGCACTTGTACAAGGGCTGTCCGGAAAGTTACCAGCCACATAATATGAAAAATAGAGGCATTTATGGCTTGATTTTTTCCGGACAGCCCTTGTATATGAAAATGTACCGCACTCCAATCTCTGCAGTGGGCAGTGACCTAGAGCCAGCTGTAAGAGATGTTATTACCCTTAGGCCCAAAAGGTGAGGAGAGGGATAGGTTAGTGGAAACTGAGGAGTCATGAGGAGTTGGCCACCTTAAGGTATGGTGACTTTTGGCAGAGGAACACGCTTGCCTGGGAGGGAGAAACCCATGGGAATGAATATCCTGACCTTCCTCCTTCCTCCCACCTCCTGCTGCAGATCCCTACCAGCCAAATCCAACAGAGCCAGAGGCCATGGGAAGTCTGCTGTGGTTTATAGAGCTTTCAGGTCAGCAAAGTAGGGTGAAGGGAGCAGAGATTTGGAGGGGCAAATGGAAGACATCTGGTGTACTAATAATGATATAAACACTGATTAATGACTTAACCAAAAATTACAAAAACATACAGTGAGGATGTCTGGCAGAAGTAGAGGGGATATAATGTAAGAGTTATATTTCAATCAGGGCAGGAAGTCAATGTTTAAAGTTGATAGCTCCAAAAATAGCAGTATGTATGTACTGTTTAGGAATGAGATAAAACACAAGACAAAGGCAACAGCTAATTGAGTGAGTCCTTTGGGGATAAAGGGAGTAGAGACATTATAAACCTGGCAATATTATGATTTTAAAAAATGATATATTTAATAAAAACAAATTAATTTTCAGAAAGTTGCTAAAAGGCTACACAAAAAACTAACAGTGGTTACATCTGTGGAGGTGAAATAAGGGAATGAGAGTAGTTAAAGAGTGTTAACTTTTGATTTAACTTGCTCTTGCACTGTTTTATGATGAATAGCTATTTTTACAACATAGTTCTCCTAGCTTAAATGACAAACTAAATTAATCCACTGAGTTTAGTTGCTAAAGGGAATTTATCTTATCTCTCAGGTGGATTGGGGCAGAAAAGTTGAAACCTATTGACTTCTATCAAATGAAGTCCAGAGGGCATCAATGACTTGACTAGACACATAGCTTAACAGAATCTTGGTTAGGACCCCAGACTTCACTGGGGACCCAAGGGGAGGAAGGCGCCCCTTCTAACTTTTCCTTGCTTCAGCAGGAATAAACCAATACGATATAAAGATATGGCTCATCATCTTTGAACATTTATAGGTCCCTGAAATAAAGCAGCCCAGGGATGCCCAGACCAGCAAAGAGCTGTCCAATGACACTGCTGTTGAAAAAAACTAAATTTGGGGTGTCTTGTTATATAACAATACATAACTGATATTCTTTTAAAAAGGAAAATAATATTGTCAGAACTATCCAGATGACATCATCACACTATTATAATTTTGCTTTCTGAGGTGGTAAAAAAATGTCCCTTCTAAAAAAAAAATATGTAAACTTAAAAAATAAAATAAAAAGGAACCACAAGCTAAACTGAGTATTTAATATTTTATAGGAATAGAAGGAATGTAACAAGGATTAGAACTTTATAATATACAGTAGATATTTATATAAAAGAGGTTCCATTTTTCTAAGAAATTTCCCAGTCTCTGCTATCTTCCTATAGCAATAAACAGTAATTCCACTCTGAGGATAGGCTGCTCCATTGTGTTGTGCAGTATTTATTAATACAACTTTATGTTTCAAGCCATTATCATCTCCAGAAACTCCCTTTCACTTCACTGCATCATCTCACTGCATTTTTCACAGTAAAAATGAACTCTGTTCAAATTTGAAGAGCTGAACAAAAGCTAGAGGCCCAAGGATGGTTAGGCACTGACTCCACTGGCACAAACCTTCTATTTATTCACATTAAAACTGCAATGATAGAAATGAAAGCTACTTTAGTGAGAAAGAAATTCAGAAATGAGATCTACATATAACTAAATAAACTTTAAATATAAATACCATGTATTTTCTGATTAGCATCAGGTAAATATCTCAACTATCTGAGATTCTGGGCTAAGAGAAAAAAGTCAGAGACAATTACATAGAAGGAGCTTCAGATTCTCAGGTCCATTCTGAAAACAACGAGGTTCTCTGTGACAATCACTTCAGTGTTTCTTTTTATCAGAGATTTCTGTTGGTCCTTTTGTTGGTAATCCATTCATGTCTGCACCCTAAAATGAAAAACCACTTTAGATATTACAGCAAAAAAGACTCATAAGAGATATTCTCTTTAAAAACAGACTACAAACTTCAGAATGAAAATTCTGCTTCTAGAAATGTGCAGAATGGCTTAGAGCAGTTGAACACAATTAAAGCTGAACATAACAAGCACCAATGTTAAAGACAATAGGTTGTCTAAATATTCATTTGAAAAAATCACTTCATTTTGTAGGGGAAAAAAATCTCTATGACCCTTCCAATTAAATCTCCTACCAAAGTAACCAATCAGTGAAACTGGTTTATTTTAGGAACATCTCTTCTCACCCACTAGTGATTTACAGTAGACTCTCAGTTAACTGGCACTTCTGGGGGATTGGTGGATGCCAGACTTTAGGTATACTCTAACTGGCACCCACGCCGGATAAAGGTAATATTATTTCTCCAATTTTTTTTTTCTTTCTTTCTTTTTCTTTTTTTTTTTTTTTTACCAGTTGCTCGAGTTCTGGTTAACGGAGAGTCTACTGTACTATTACTCTTACCAGCTAGGAAACGCTGGTTATTATCTTGGCCATTAAGACAAGGAGCAAATGCATTCATCAGTGGCCTAGTATGAAACATTGCTTAAACCAAACATTTATTACTTTAAAAAAACCCAAACCCTCTGTTTTAAAAAAGGAAATTAAGACACATCAATGAGGCTTCTGGTTCCAAGAACTCACCTTTCCAGAAGCTAAGTATTTTACCCTGACTACTTCACACACACCCCTACCCCTTCTTATTCAAGGTGTTTTAATGTTCTTACCTTAAAGTCTAATTTGCTTTTATCATTGGATTCTGGTACAGCTTTTCTAGGCCATACACGACTAACAAAGGGAGAAAGCAGAGGGTATATGTATGGCTCCAGGAACTTTTTGTAGACCCAGAGCAGAATCGGAATGACGATACAAGGAATGCACACCATTGTCCCAGGCTTGATCTCCTGAACTGCTTGTTGCTATATGTGAAGAAAAAATAAACCAATTCATTATAGATTAATGACTGAAGGAATTTACCTAGATTAAGTTGTTTGTATGAACTACTTCTGCATCGAAGGAAAAACCTTCGATTATACTATTAGCTAAAAGCAAGAGTATGTTAAAAACGCTGCTACCTGCAAGGTAAAGGAGTAACAGGTGGTAGGCATGAAAATAACAGTGAGGATCCTGCCTCCAAACCTCTCCAATCATTGTTCCCCAACCATAAATTTAACAATTAAGGAAAGACACCAACATTTGCTGGGTGCTAGGCAATTAAACGCTTTGCATATACAGCTGGCCCTCTATATCCCTGGGTTTCGCATGCATGGAGTCAAACAACCTCAAATTGAAAATATTTGGGGAACAAGAAAGTTCCCAAAAGCAAAATTTGAATTTGCCATGCACCAAGCACTTTGATGAATCCATGCAAACAAAGTGATGTGTAGGCATACTGTAGCCTATATATAAACACTGCACCATTGTATATATAGGACTAGAGCATCCAGGGATTTTTGGCATTGGGGGCACCAGTGTGTGTCCGGGATGGAGTGTCCGGGAACCAATCCCTTGAGGATATCAAGGGACAACTGTATAACTAAAGGGAAGATCCTATGATGCAAACCAGCCGGCCTTTCCCAGGCAACAATTCTACCTTGATATAGTTGCCTTTTCCTTTGAATGGCAATTAAGGTGTACTGAGTAATAAAAATTTTTATTTAGTATTATTATTATTATTGTTATTAAATAAATTGTTCAGTTCCAAAAATTAATACTTCTAATTTCCTTGACAAGCAGAAACCTTGGAATTTCTCAAAATCAATAAGTTCTTGAAAAAGAACCAATACTACTTCCACAATATACTATTACACCAAAGACTTCCTAAATTTACAATAACTTTTAATCTATTAGAGTAGGACTTAAAAACTAAGAAGCTTTAGAATGGTACATAAGGCCAATAATTCAGGATGTTAAAATTTCTTACTTTCAAAATATTATAAATTAAGTACTACCTGCTGGCGAATGAGTCAGCATCATACCCACACTAAGACAATTTAAAATTCTTCACAATACAAATGAACAATGGTATAGACCATCATTTCCTAAGCTGTGGTATGCATACTCGCCGGAGTACGTGTTGGGGCATTCAGGGGTACACAAAAAAAATAATCAGTAATAGTGAATAAAAGCAAGTAAAAAATGCAAAACTTTAGTTATGGAACAATAAATGTTAAGTTTGAATCACCATTAATGGAGACACTTGAAAATTAGATCACATTAGTGAATGATGATTGTTTGATAGGTGAGCCCATGGCTATGAACCCTTTTTCCAAACTGCTCTTCTACTCATCATTACGCAGTTTCAGGACAATCCATTTGCAATGTTTCTAGGACTTCCCCAAATACAAAAATACATCTGTAGCCAGACTGTTGGATCAGTGTAGTTATTGACTGAGTAAAAGTAAGTGCATTGTTTTCAATAGTGATTCAAGTAGTTTTTTAATGTTTAAATACGTGATCATCATTATCAACATTTAACTGTATTACAAACACTGCAAAATTAAATCTGTGGTTTGTACTTTTACTGTAGTAACTTTTCTTTCCTAACTTATTACTTCATTTTCATTATTTTACATTAAGATAGGCACTGAACAAAAGTGTATTTAAAAACAGCTGTTTTAAAAACAAGGTGTACAATTTATAGAAATGGGTTTAAAAGGGGTACACAAGTGGGAAAAGGTTGGGAACCATTGGTATAGACAATTCAATCTTAATATGGCTTTGAAATGTATTACAAGAACTATAAACAAAAATCTGAATGTACATCAATGAATGACTAGCTATTTAATAAAGGATTCATAACTGGATCCTTTAAAAAAGTCCCCTACTCAAATTAAAATAACAATTTACCAAAATATTGTGTTCCAAATTTTTGAAGACCATATTCTCTGATTAAAATAAGCCAAACGAGTGGTGAGTCCTTTTCACCATTTTTCAAAGAATCATTTTTGGCCAGAGACATTTAGAATATGATCTGGAGACGTAAGAGGTGGTGTGGCTTAAGACTTACACACTCTTACAGCAGCACAGCAGGTAATCAAGCAGAGGCCTGCCTTCATCAATTGGTGTTTTTTGGCAAATAATTTAACCAGTCTGTGCCTCAATTCTCTCATGTGTAAAATGAAGACAATGATTGTACCTATCTCACAGAAATGTAGTGTGGATTAAATAAACTAATGCATACAAAGCTCAAAAGAATGCTGTTGTTACTATAAAAACAGAAAAACATTCAAAAGTTGTCCAAAGTTCACATAGAAGTAACTAAGTAACTAGAACAAGACCAGAATTCCCAGTTCTGCTTTTCTAGCTCAAGGCTCCTTTCCCCTTTCAAAAACACAACGATGGCGTTATTCTTCTCCAACCAAACCTTCAAAACCAACTAAACCCTTCAAAACAAATGGCAATGCTCTGTGCACTAGGCTAAAGTGATGACTGGCAATCCATCACAAAGATTCATTTTTACCTACTTGTAATTGCTCTAAATAAGTTCTGTACACAGTGTTTTAGAGAAACTCTCCAGAACAAACACAACTAATCACTTCTGTCATAATTATGGCTGTTATAAATCCTTTCAGCGCTATTCAAAATGAAGCTACTCTATTTTCTCTCCTCATCTTCACAATTAATTCTTCGGTGAGTTATTTTACTTCATACGTGTGGAAACTGGGGCTTACAAAGGTCCAGGTGGTGGCTCTGATAAATTGATAAAATTATCATTTTACTTACTCTCTCCAAGCCAAGTCTCAGACATTACAACAAAGCGAGCAAAATGGATTCACACAGTTGGAGAGGAATTTTCTTTCATTCGACTTAGTCCAATACCATAGAATAGAGAGGAAAAGGCTTGAGGCTCTATGAGAAATTGTGCAGGTAGAGAGAAGGCCACCTCCCTTTAACAACCCAGTTCGGCACATCATTTTACTGGAGACAAAAGAGAGTGGGAAAGGCTGAGTCAAAAGGAAGGACTAAAAAGACAGGAGAGAATAAGGGCGAATGGTGGTGAAGTAAACAGAAGGGCGAAGAAACCAACAATTCAAGCCAAAGAAGGGGATAAACGGACAGAAAAGGAGTGGCGGAGCGGAGGCCAAGAGGGTGGGTAGACGCAGATGAAGAGGTGAAAGGAGGAGGAGGGAGGTGGCAGGGGCGCGCACTGCAGGACAAAGTGGGGTACACCGTGCGAGCGCAGGAGGGCAGCGAGGGGCGCAGAGCAGGAGACGCGACCCGACGGGCTGAGTCAGCGCAACCCGGCCGGGGCCTGGGGAGCTGCCCGACAGCGCCGAGGTCACAACCTAATCCCACCCAGAACACCTGGCCGAAAGCCCGAGCCCATCAGACCCCGCTCACCCGAGACCACCAAGCCCAAATGGAAATGTCCGCACTTCCGGAGGGCGGGACGTGCCACAGCCAAGCCAATGGATACCGTAAAGGGAGCCGACAAAGGCGTGCTTACGCCAGCCTGACGACATCAATGACGTAACGGCGCCGCCGAGTACTAGCTCGGCCCCCGGCGCTGCGGCTTTAAGTGCCAAGCCTGCGGCAGACGCGGAAGAGCTGCGCTTCCGTCTCTAGCACTGTAACAGAATTGGTGTTATTCCAGGAAATAACGCCTGTGCCCATGGTTCATCCCAACAGGTAGTTTCTGTACTTGCATGTGAGCGCTGGAGCAGTTTCGAACGCCTATTGCCTAAGGTATTCTCTCTCCTAGTTAAAAGGGTCTTATATCCAACAGCAGTGTAAAGGGACATTAACTTTTGAGTATTAGTTTGAAATAGCTATAGTAGGTGCTGAATAGGATGTGTAGATGGAATCCTCACACTGCTGGTGGGATAAATGGCCCACCACTTGGAAACGTCTGACAGCTTCCATGATAGCAGTTCCACTCTTGGCATATACCTGAGACATGAGAACATGCCTACACAAAAACGTACCAAGGTTCATAGTAGTACTATTTGTATTAGGTTTTAAAAAGCCCCAAATGTTCAGGTAGCATATTCATACAAATTGTTCAATAAAAGTACATACATGAATGAACCCTGACAACATATTAAGTGAAAGCCAGTGAAAAAAGACCGTATGTTGATTTCATTTATGAAATCTTCAGAATAGGTCAATGTATAAACAAACAGGGCTGGATGGGAGTGACGGCTAGCCAATGGGAAGGTTCCCCCCCCCTTTGGAATAATCAAAAAGTTCTAAAACTGGTGATGGATACTAAAGTATACTTAACATAACTGAGTATACTAAAAGTCATCAACTTCAGTGAATTCCATTCTTTTAAACCTCAATAAAGTGGTTGGAAAGTTTCAAGAACTTCCCCATGTTCTAATTCCATATTATACAAAAATCACCAAGATACTCAAAACGGCAGGTTTACAAATCAGAATCAGTAATACAGGGCAAACAGAATGTTTCTAATTCTAGTAAGAAGCTCATTCAATCCATCTTGTGAGGACACTTGAAATGTATTTACTAACAAAGACAACCAACATTCAGCTTTTACTTTTATTAGCATTTATTTGACTTTATTCCCGGGCCATAAGTTTTTGTTTCTTCAGTTTCTTCTGAGATATCTGGAGAAAGAAAAAAAAAACAAAAGGGCTGTTAGGTTTGCTGAAGAGACTCACACTACATGTAGAGATGTGGTATGGAGGGGAGGGACAGACAGGAGGAAATCAGAGTAAGCAGAAGAGAGCTGAAGACTGGAGGCAGGAAGACCAGCTGATAAGGATTAAGTGGCAGCAAGGAAAGAAAATGGTTAATGTAAAGGAACTCCATTAGGTGTAAAGGGAGGAGTCTAGAATCGCTCCCAGGTTCTTGGTTTAAAGAACTAAATGTAAACATGACTATTACTAACATTGCTGTATGACACAAAGGAAATCTCAAGAGTAAATCAAAAAGGAGAAAAAAATTTCCTTCTTTGTTTATCTATATGAAAACTTATTGTGCTAATCATTGTACATGCTCTACATAAACTTAACAATGCCATATGACAATTACTTTCTCAATAAAAATTTAAAGAACCAAAAACAGGCTTACTAGATTTGAGGGGGCTTTTCTGGACATGCTGCATTTGAAGTGGCTATGGACATCTAGGTGGGGCCATCAGTAGATAATCACAGTTCTGATGTACTAAAAAGTAGTTACTACTCACTGTTAGTCAATAAATAAGACCCACGAAAGCCAAAAGAGGCTGCTGGTTGCTCAGGGTAGTTTCCTTTCATGGTTATTCCAAAGGTGTCCTAAGTTAGTCATCACAGCAACCACAAATCTAATATACACAAATAAAACCAAGCGAAGAGAAAGTAATTTACCTTTTTCTTCTGTGCAACCTCCTCTTCTGGTTTAGGAACTATCTGCTCCTTTTCAGTGAGGATCATTTCAATGTGGCAGGGAGAGCTCATGTAGGGGTTAATGCGCCCATGAGCTCGGTAAGTCCTGCGCCGCATCTTGGGAGCTTTGTTCACCTGGATGTGCTCGATGACCAGAGAGTCTACATCTAATCCCTGGAAAGGGAGGGAGACATAACCACCTAACATCTTTACCTTAACACCACCATTGGAAAATTGAGTTCCTACCTTAATGAAATCATTTTTGAAAGGCAACCCTTAGGAGTTTAAATAGCATTTTTGTTCAAGCAGTTGTTTTCACCTTTATTCTAAGTGTCCTTCCTTAAAATTAACTACCTAAACTCAGTGAGCTGAGTACATGCTAAAAGTCACTAAGAAGAGTGGAAATTCCATGATCTGGCAGTGTAAATTTCCAAGCCTTGCCAATAACAAGACTGTCAGCATGGCCCAGCAGCTAGAAGGGTTACAGCCAGAGAGAGACCTACATTACTATTAGTTCTGTTCCAGATTTCAAAATGCAAAAGGATAATGGATAAACCTGTGTTTTGCTGAATACATCATTGTTTTAACTTATAAGTGAAATTTAACATGTTTCTCCATTAAGAATGCAGACAACAAATCACAATTTCCATGACTAAGGCAATCATTTTGGTAACTATATTTGTATAATCTGAACGACAGCAACATTAATCGAACAACCATCCAAGCTGGAAACATAAAAATGTTAATGCTTTGGGTACCTTCAGCTCAGCATTACTCTCTGCATTTTTAAGCATGTGCAGTAGAAATTCTGCACTCTTTTTGGGCCACCGACCCTGCGTCCAGCCCCACTGTTTGGCCTGAAAGAAAAGCAAAAAGGCTATTAGTCATTTCCCCTAATGTAAAGCAAGTATTACATACGATCAAGATGATTTTATTTTATTCAACATCAAGGTTGCTCAGAACATATTTTATTTCATGGTTAATCCAAAGGTGTCCTAAGATTGTCATCACGGCAACCAGAAACAGCTTGATAAAAGGTAGCTTTTAGCCATTCTTATCCCATTCAATCATTTCCTTTTAGAATAATGTCTTTTCAAATAGCAACCATTCATTCTCACCTGGGCACACCTCCCAACTCCACCGTTGTAACGTCTGAATGGCACACATTGTTTCTGTAATGTGACATCCTTTAGATACTTGGTGGCTTTTCGGATATGCATACCCTTGATGGCCTGGGCAGTTTCACGAGTGTTCTAAGTAATATAAACTAGGAGTTAACCATGTTAAAGGATCACAATCTTAAAGTAAACATTAAATTCTCAGATTCTCAAAATGTCTACATTTCCCAATTTTCCCATTCTTAGAAGCTGAGTTAACGCAGTGACAAAAAAAATATCTGTGATTTAGCAGCCAGGGATGCTTGGTTTATAGCTGGGGGAAAAGGGATCGTAAACCTCTGTGAATTTCTGCAATGTTTTAATTAAATCATCTCATCACTACAATTATGTGTCCTGTAACTTGAATTGTACACTAGGTTCTCACTAGTCTCTGGTAGTTTTTACCCCAAATTCCAGATATCTTAAAAGTGCTCATTGTACAACAATGATTAATACCTAGATGACTGATCAGAAATGATTAATTTTCATGGTAAACCTGAAGGTGCCCTAAAAAAAACATATCATTGTACTACCTTTTTAGAATGGTTAAAGAAAAAAAAGGGAACAACCAAATGAATCTTTTAGAACATAACTATGATTCACATACCTTAAAATGAACACGAAGATTTGAGCCTCTCGATTTACATGCTAAAAAGAGACCATTTTCATTAATTTTGAGTATCTTGTTTATCCCAATAAAAAATAAGAACTATATATTTCTTGTTCACTTACATTTTGTGGGGTTCTCTGGGTCAAGGGAATAGCGAACCATTTTCAGAGATCACTGGAAGGGAGCAAAGTGATTATTAAACATTTACAGTAACTTATCGTCTAAATCCATATCAAATGCTCTCAATAGCTGCTCAGTGAGTAGCTGTTTTCATGATTTGTCCAAAGGTGTCCTAAGAAATGACATCATCGCAGCCATCCTTTTCTCCAGTCCTTGCTTTCCCTTTGCATCTGCCAGTGAGTACAGCTGTGCTGACACCAGACTGGTGACACACTCATCAACCCCCTCCTACTCTTTAGAATAGAGCCTGTTTCAATTTAACTCTGGTCCTTCAGGGACACGACGCACTGGCGAAGCATTAACTACAGCCTTCTACGTGCCTCCTCCCTCTACAGAAACCCCTGCACTCACAGCTTCACAAACACTGCTGTCTTCCCACACTTTGGGGCTTTAACCAACGTCAAACGCTAGTGAATTTGAAACATTTTTCTTCGAGTAAAGCCTCGACCCAACTTTATTCCCCCAAAACTTGCTTTCGTTGGGGCTACACAAACGCCGCGTGTTCGGCCACCACCTACCGTGAGACACTGCACCTCCAGAACGGGAGGTGCCGACCAAGGTCTGCCCGCACCCATGAAGCCCCCATTCCCACCCTTCGCGCCCCTCTTCGGGCCGCAAAGGCCCCACGGCCCCGGGACGCCCAGTGGGGTGCTCCGACGCGTTCCCCCGCACAGGGGGACACTGCCTTCATCGAGGAATCAGTAACCGCAAGCGTTCTCCTCCCGGGGGGGTCGAGATAGGTGCCCCCGAAAGCAGGATGGCGATGATGACCAGAGGATTCAAAACTCGGAGAGAAACGCCATAAAACCACTCACCGCAGGCCGCTCTCAGGAAGAGGAAGAGCGGGGGCCCCTGGGAGAAGTCATCAGAACTCGACCTCTCGCGAGATTGTCAGCCTGAGAAACGAGATTTGAAGAGCGGAGAAGGGCGGAGAAGGGCGGAGAAGCAAGGGGGTGTGGAATACGTTTTAGAAGATCTGAAAACGAATTGCCCCCTTAGGGACTGTCTCAAAATTCCTATTTTTTTTTTGTAATCGGAAATAGGAATTTCAAATATCAATTAAAAACAGGTCTGTAGTTATAAGACAGGATCACGTATTTTTAAATATAGAGAAGACATTTATTTGTCGACATTCATTAGGATTGATTATGTGATCATGTATCCCTGAAAGTGGTTTGTAAAGGGACAATTAGGAAGAGAGAAAGGGTGGGATGCAATTATGATAATCAGAAAAGTCTTAGGATGAGACTATCACCCAATCGACTGTCCCGTAACCTGTGTAAAGAATGTGCTAAATAAAGGGTCTGGTTCAAGACTGGAATCTGGTTCCCTGGTGCCCCTTCTTGATCTTCATTTGGTGGGAAAAAACCCTTGGGCGTTTTCTTCCCTCTCATGTTTAAATCCTGGATGGTGTAGCACTGAGCTTTAGGTTTTCTATTTCACAGCACTATCACTCTAGGCAGATTCAAACTCCAAATAAATGAACTCTGGACGAAGACCTACGCGTCTGATTCCTTGACCTCATTCTAGAGACTACAGTCCCAGGTCCTCCCAGGGACTGTACTCCCATTGCCAGATGATGGATTTCATGGTCTTTCCCCAGTAGTTCCCACCCCTCATATCTTCACCCGCAGGCTGAGAACTCCCAGATTAATGTCTCCAATCCACATCTCTCTCCTGAGCAAGCCCCAGGTATCACACAGCTTCGCGGACATCCTTCCTGGAGGTCCCCGCAAATATTTGAAATCTAAAGTGTCCTTAAACAGAACTGATCTCCTCCTCCAGTTTCTTCTTTTTTTGTTGCATACTACTACTACTAATAATAACAGCTAATGCTTTAAAAAGCTTACTAAGTTCCAGGAACTATTTCAGTGCCTTTACATGCATTTCCTTAACCCTTAGGACAACTGTAGAAAGAGACATTACTATTACTTCTATTCTGTAAATGATGGAGTTGAGGCACAGAGAAATTACGGAACTTCCCCTAAAGTCCCACAGCTCCAAAGTGACGTCTTGAAGGAAAAGCATGCCCCATTGACCAAGTTTGTCATCACTACGCAATCCTGCTTCTCCCTTGCTTTGGCCGGTAGCTTCTCTGTACATCTAAGTTCTTAAACCAGAAAACTAGAAGACAATTTCTCTTTTTCTTGTCTTGGTACACACAAATTATACTTAACAAAATCTAGATGACTGCTATAGTCTTCTAAGTGGTCTTCTTGCCTTTACTTCTTGCACACTCTCCCTACTCCTGATAGAATCATTTCTCTAAAACAGCTGCCAAAATGATCATGTTATTTCAATGAATTCTTCATATTGTATTTGAGATAGACATATATAGAGATATTTATATATTTATATATCTATATATATTTTCTTCAATCTGTTGTAAATTAAAACATTTTTAATTGTGTCATTTATTGGTGCAGAAATCATAATTATTAAACCAACAGGGAACTACAAATTGGTATAATCCTTAACAATCCATTTATTCATTCATTTATTCAATAAATATTTATTGAACACATTATATGCCCGCCTTTGTGCTAGATGCTGAGCTATATCAGGTACTAGGAGCCTCTTTAACCTCAAGTCTTGTGGTGGAGGTAGGGATGGAAGGATAGGGAACTAGGAGGTGAAACTGCTAAAGTAGGGTGAGCACTGAGGACCTTGTTAATAGCACTTAGTGTGGGAAGGCCTTCCCTGAGTAGATGACATGGCAGCTGCATCAGGAAAGACCAGGAGTTAGCTGGTCACAGCAACAAGAAGGAAATGATCCTTGTTTCTAACAGGAAAGTTGATATGGGAACTGTAGATGTTCAGGTTCCTTTTGGGTATGAATGGGGAGAGATAAGGGGGAGAGGTGAACCTGATCTTAAAGAATCCTAGTTTTCTGCCAATTTTAAGTTGATCTGAGGAACTTCTGAAAGCATTTAAACCCTTGGGGATGGGTGGGGTGACTTGATCAAAATCACTTGTAAGAGGATCACTCTGCAGGGAGACATTTGGGATGACATCAGGACAAGACCAGAGGTTGGCAAAAGTTGGTGGTGGCCTGAACTGATCTGATTCAGTTCAGTCTTTTTGGCAAAGAGAATTGAGAGAGGTGGATGCATTGAAGAGATTTTAGCAAAAACCACAGGATGCCGCGATAGTAAGCTATGAAAGTCGGTAGCTTTGTAAGCTGGGCAAGCTTTTCTGGACACCTTTGACCTGATTGCGCTGCCAGCATCTCCTCATTGAGCTTGTAGCACAGTCTTCTCCTGCCTCTTCGTATGACAAAGGAAAACCAGCTTTATGGATGACACCTCCTGGAGGGATTTTGTACTGGATTGAAAGGAGAAGTACAAATCATATAGGAAGAATTTCATTCATAAGCAGTTGCGGAAGTGTTTTTTTGAGGACCTGCAGGGTTTGGAGTTGGGCCAGAAAAGTATCTTTTCTGCCATCCTCAGAGGATACCAGTGTGCTGAGCAGAGTTAGGTCATCTGAGTAACAGCAGGGTGCTTTTTGTTTTAAATAAAGAGTGAGAAATTTAAAAACTTAATAAAACATTTTTGTCTTATTGCTGTTTTAAAATTTCTCACTTTTTTGTTTTATGGTTTTGTGTTAGAAATGGTTCCTCCACTGTGATAAATTCTCCCATTTGGGGGGTACTTTATGGCTTTATTTTTCATGTTTAAATAGACTATCCATCTATTATAAAGCCTGAGATATGAATCCAACTTTAATATTTTTCTCATGGCTACCCAAATGTCACAACAGTTTGTTCTATTAACCTTTGTTTTGAAATTTTTTTTAAAAAAAGCTATTTCATAGCATCTCATCACCTCTAAATTCTGTTGGAAGGTTATTGATATTTTTGGTACTATTCCAGCAGTGTGTTAGCATTCCATCTTAGTGCACGACATTGTTTTAGGATATAGAAAATACTTTTACAGTTATAAAAGTGAACAGCATAAGTTACTAAAATCACTCACATGCTCCCAAACATAGAGTTGAGTGAGAGCATTACGCATAAAGAGTATGATTGCATTTATAAGATTTTATTTATATAAAGGACAAAAATCAATGTTTTCTATAAGAAGTCAGGATAGGAGGGGGACAGGATGATTGGAAAGAGGTACAAGGTAGCTTCTGTGTGCTGTTGGTGTTCTGTTTCTCAATCTGGGTGCCGTTTATACCATTTCTTGGCAGCATAATGGTCCAGTTTATGAAAATCCCTGGAGTTGTACATGCATGATATGTGTCCTTTTCTCTATATATATTATATAGTATTTTTCACTATTTTTATTCATTTGTGTAAAATTTCAATGCTTTTAAGTAACAGTGTGTGTATTAGTTTGCTAGCTGTCAAACTGGGTGGTTTAAACAACAGAATTCATACAATTTCTTTTCTTTCCTTTCCCTTTCCCTGCCTTCGTTCCTTCCTTCCTTCCTTCCTTCCTCTCTCTTTCTCTCTCTCTCTTTCTTTTTTTCTTTGTCATTTTCTCATGAATCCATTCAACTAAGAAGCTGTGGGGAGGAGGGAAACAAACTTTCCTCTTTTGGTTGCTCTAATAATCAAATAGATATGAGACAGATTAGCAAGAGAAAATAACCAAAGTTAATGCATACACATGTATAGGAACCCTGCATACATGAGAGAGTCACAGACCCCACATGTACAACAGGTTCAGGGACAGAAAGGAAAGATGGGTATAAGACATTCTGAGCTAGGGATGAGGTAAGGTGCCTTGGGGCTTCAGTAGGTCACTGCAGGGGCAGTACATGTTCAGTAATTATTAGTTTGCCCTGCCATATAGATAGGTAAAAACTCATTTCTAGTGATAACTCTCAGCATGGGCCAGCTTCCTAATTTAAATTCTTCTAGATTGTTAAAGTAGTAGGACAAAAATTTCTCTTGAACTGACAGGGTCTCAGTTGCCTCAAAATAATCTGCATACCACAGAGGCAAATCTTGAGGTGGCTCCTTCTGAACCCCTACAGAACCATTACATGTACAGGGTGGGCTATGGACAATGTATAGTAAATGCCAATGGGCAGTCTGCTGTCTAAGTGGGTAGACAGCAAGACATAGACACATTTTACAAAGAAGTAAAAGCAGTGTAAGTGATGTCATAAAACAACACAGAATTCATGCCCAAAGAATTATGCAGCTCTTAAGTAACATTGGTACCTGCATTCTATGGTATAATAAAAGTTTGGGGACATAGAAGGGATAACATGCCAATAGTGATTGAATAATGCTACAATATCCTTTAAGGGTTCAGCTGACCACATACTGGGTTAGACTGGGAGAAGGGGAAGGGAGTGACATGCATTATACCAGGTGTTGTGGCTGGATGCCTTACATCTGCTAATTCATGGGAACTTATAACTGGATGAGATAGGTGTTGTGTCACAGGTTGGCCTTCTCAGGAAGCAGAGTTTGAGATAAACATTAAAAAGTGCTCATGGGTTCAATATTGTGGTCAGAGCGTAAGGAAGTGGGATTGATCAGAAGCTAAATCAGGCTGCGATTCATTCCCAATGAAGGCTTCAGCCAGCACCTTACCCCACCCCAGGGAAACCCTGGATCTGGATGTTCCCTCAGAGTTGTTCCAAGTTGGGTGAGAGGGTTGGGTCTTTATACCCACCCTGGATTAGTCACTGGATGTGCGCTGTCCGAGGAAGGAGGTATAATCTTGAGTAGCAGTTTGCTTCAGCCAGTTCTGAAAGAGGATTGACAGCACTTCTAAGAGATGGAGAATAAGTTCTTCAATCCTGAACAGGGATCTAGAAGGCACAGCCCAGGGTCTACCAGAGTAGATACTGTTGTTTTGTTTTATAGGAAAAAAAAAACCAAACCCAACATTTAAAGTGCCAGGGCCAGGATTTGGACTTTGATCTACCCTCAACACCTATGTCCTTTCCCACCATCTTGGCTGCCAGTTTTGCACCTTCCTACTTTCCTGCCTGCTTACCACTGACCTGTTTCCTGCTCACCCTAGGCTTCTTACGGCTAGCCTCCCCTCCCCATCCCACCTTGAGACAGTTCATCGCTTCATTGGGTCTGAAGCTTCATGCTGGCTTGTGCAATGCGCTCTAGGGCCTGCTCCACAATCCCACTTTCTCAGTTCGCTGCTACCTGCACTCGTCAGGATGGACTTGATGAAAGCAAGGGGAGAAGGATTATTCTGGCCGTGAGGTGCTGGGTGCGTTGATTAGGCCAGGAACCTGGGATTGGACTGTGGCAGAGCAGCAGAAAAACTGTAGCAGATACTCAGGCCTGAGGTAATAAGGGTTTGACGAGGGGGAAGAAGGTGGGAATGAAATAGCAAATGCCTTTGGGCTCCTCAAACGTGATTGAAACACAGCTCCCTGAGACTGCTGTAGTGGTAACCCACTGGAACTTCATTCACTGTGTAGACTTCCAGGGAGCAGCAGGAAACAACAAATCCTTAGACTTCTCAAAATAGTCGCCATTCTCCTCCCTGACCCGATACAGACAAATGTCAAGTGCGCCCTGCAGGAGTTTGACAGTGTGTCCAAACAACTGTTTGAGTTGAGGCGATAAAGTTCTTAGGAAAAGGCTTGTCTGCCTGGTTGGTCCATCAGGTGGCCAACATGGATTAATCTGCTCATCTTCTCAGAAAGAAATGTCTTCGGGGATTTTCAGATGAGTGAACACTCAGTGTTCTGCCCTTTAGCATTCTCATCCATCCCCCCGCCCCTGCATATCATATTCTTCAGAGGGTTGGCTCCAGGGCCTCCTCCCAGAGTGCCAGAGGAGTCCCTTGGCAGAGACTCACATGGCTCTCGTGAGCCTGAGCCTCCCATACAATGCTGTTTAAGCTCCACGTAGAAATTGGCCTTCTTTGCCAGGAAAGGCAAATTCTTTTTCATGACAATAAGCAAAATATAATCCCTTACTCAGGGGATGGAGTCTTTTTCTTTGCCTCTCAGGACAGTGTGCTGCTGCCATCTCTGTCTTCCTGTTCTGTTCCATCCTGCTGCCTGTTCCACCTTTCTGGTACCTTCCAGAACTAGCCAGCACTGGGGTGGAGGGGAATTACACAGCGGGACACTGGCATCCTGTAACTGGGGGTGGAATTCCTACTTCCCAGCTGGGTGTCTCAGTGCAAGTTATTTGGTTTCACTTGAGCCGTGCTCCTCCAATTTAAAAGGAAGATAACAGTACCAATAGCGCTGGGTTGCTGGGAAAGTTATAAGAAAAAGTTAAAGCACATAGTAAATAACACAACATAGATACCAGTAAATATTGGCTCATTCCTTTCTTCCTCCTTCTCCTTAGAATTAATTCATGGACATCACCTAATCTGATTCTTTCCCCCAATACAAAATCCCTCCAGGAGGTGTCATCCATAAAGTTGGTTTTCCTTTGTCATACAAAGAGGCAGGAGAAGACTGTGCTACAAGCTCAATAAGGAGATGCTGGCAGCGCAATCAGGTCAAAGGTGTCCAGAAAAGCTTGCCCAGCTTACAAAGCTACCGACTTTCATAGCTTACTATCGCGGCATCCTGTGGTTTTTGCTAAAATCTCTTCAATGCATCCATCTCTCTCAATTCTCTTTGCCAAAAAGACGGAACTGAATCAGATCAGTTCAGGCCACCACCAACTTTTGCCAACCTCTGGTCTTGTCCTGATGTCATCCCAAATGTCTCCCTGCAGAGTGATCCTCTTACAAGTGATTTTGATCAAGTCACCCCACCCATCCCCAAGAGTTTAAATGCTTTCAGAAGTTCCTCATTGACTTTCAGATCAACTTAAAACTAGTTGGCAGGGGGAGTTCCCTGGTTGTGTAGTGGCTAGGCTTCGGTGCTGTCAATGCTGCAGCCTGGGTTCGATTCCCAGCCAGGGAACTGCCCCACCCCCCAACCCCCAAACAAACAAACAAAAAACCTAGTTGGCAGAAAACTAGGATCTTTCAAGATCAGGTTCACCTCTCCCCCTTATCTCTCCCCACTCATACCCAAAAGGAACCTGAACATCTACAGTTTCCATATCAACTTTCCTGTTAGAAACAAGGATCATTTCCCTCTTATTGCTGTGACCAGCTAACTCCTGGTCATTCCTGGTGCAGCTGCCATGTCATCTACTCAGGGAAGGCCTTCCCACACTAAGTGCTATTAACAAGGTCCTCAGTGCTCACCCTACTTTAGCAGTTTCACCTCCTAGTTCCCTATCCTTCCATCCCTACCTCCACCACAAGACTTGAGGTTAAAGAGGCTCCTAGTACCTGATATAGCTCAGCATCTAGCACAAAGGCGGGCATATAATATGTTCAATAAATATTTATTGAATAGTGAATGAATAAATGGATTGTTAAGGATTATACCAATTTGTAGTTCCCTGTTGGTTTCATAATTACGATTTCTGCACAATAAATGACACAATTAAAATGTTTTAATTTACAACAGATTGAAGAAAATATATATAGATATATAAATATATAAATATCTCTATATATGTATATCTCAAATACAATATGAAGAGTTCATTTAAATTTTATAGAAAAATCACTGAAGCCCTAAACGATAAACCATTCCCCTTAAAAGGAAATAATCCTAAAAGGCTTGAATCCTTCTAGTCTAATCCAATGCTAGCTGACCCAGAATCAAATGTGCTATTCATGCCTTTTAGCCATAGGCTTGATCTCACCCTAAAATCTGAGAGAACATGCCTTGTGTATATAGGAAAAGGAGAAAGAAAGGATAAATAAAGGATGAGGGAGGCACAGGCCAGATCGCAGAGGGCTCTTAAGCCATCCCCAGGAATTTGGAACAGGAACTGCAAGTTCCCCTTTCCCCTCTGGCAGTCTCTTCCGGATCTGTTCTCCGATGTCTCTGCACTGCTCTGTTACCCTGCCTGCTGACTCTGCTCAGGTGCCACCAATGGTCAGCATGAGTGGGTGTTGGGAGGTCAGTGGGAGAGGTTAGGCTATTTCTTCCCAGTTCCCTTGCTGCCTTGGCACCGAGTTCTGGAGTGGGTGCTTCTCTCCAGGACCACGGCCCTTGTCAGATTGCCCCTTCTTCCAATCTCAGGTCTCCCTGGGCTCTGTTACAGTACCTGCCTGTCCCATCAGTCCTGGGTGTGAAAAGATCTTTCTGCTGTTGCTGGTCTCTAGGTGACTTCATGGCCTTTGTTAATTCCCTTAACTTTGCCTACATCTCCTGAGTCCATTAAAGCCTCTTCTGGGGAACTCTCTGCATGGAATTGTTCTCTGCTGGCATCCAGATAGAATGTTATCCATCCTCTATTTTAATTCTTCCAGGCCCAGAGCTCAATATTTACCATTTTCAGTCCATTATTTAAAATAATGATGTGCTTGAGACTGAAACTAATATTTAGGGTGCATCTAGTATATGTTAAATGCTACTTACACTTCATCACACTTATTCCCCACAAAGACTTTGTAAGGAAAATTGTACTCACCACATCACAGAAGATGAGCTCGAGACTTAGGGAAGTTTGGTCTCTTGCCCTGGATTCTACAGCTAACAGGCACGGAACACATTTGGTGCAGAGATGGATCTGCTGGACTCCAGTTTTGGCTCTTTCTATTACGCTGGCCTGTCATGGGGGGCAAATTCCAGAGTGGGGAAGTCAGAAATATAGGAAAATTTGCTTTGGATTTCACAATTTTGCCAAGGGCTTCCTGGAAAGAAACCTAATACTATTCACAAAAACTGTTGAAGGACGCGTTCCTGTGGTTCCTGTTGAGTGACACGAATGAGCCACTAGATGGCACCAGTTGAGCGTTGGGTAAAGCTTTTTGCGCTCATTTTTGTCGGCAAAGGGTGTGTACAGAGTTCTGTTTAACTTGCTGTGTAAATATGACTTTGATCTAATGAACTGCATATTTCTTCCAAACTGGGCTGACTTTTAAGCTGATAACTCTCCTCTGCCTCTCTTACCATCTTGTTGCCTGTAATTGGCCTAAGACATCTCATCACCTGACATAATCCTTGGATTTCTTTCCTCTGTGGGACGGGATGTCCTAGAAATAAGCCTTCCTATCAATGTGGAACAATGCTCTAAACATAAAAGGATAATCTGAGCATAATTCAAACCATACAGACCTTCAGCGGTGATACTTTCTCCAAAAGGTCTGGATGAAAGGTGGAAATGTCATAAAAAAAATTTGAGATGTTCTAAATTAAAATTATAATGGCTGGAGAGGGAGAGAAAGAGAACAGTTTGCCTGTTAATTATAGCTATGGAGCAGCTCTGACAAAAGACTGCTCACATTCTTGTATATCTGTTGGAATTTGGGATTAATTTCCAGGTGGCTATTTTCATGATTATCCAAAAGAGAGAAACTCCAGGTGCCACCGAACCCCAGGAGCCATCACTTCTAATTCACACATGAGCTTTCTGGACTCTATGGCTATTCCAGAACTAGCCTCGCATCGCCTTCTTCTGCCCCCTCTGTCAATAGCTAATGTAAATCCTTTCAGAAGGGCTTACAATTTAGTCATGTCCAACCTGCGGCCCAAGACGGCTTTGAATGTGTGGCCCAACACAAGTTCTTAAAACATTATGAGATTTTTTTTTTGTGACCTTTTTCTTAGCTTATCTGCTATCATTAGTGTTCGTGTACTTTGTGTGTGGCCCAAGACAATTCTTCTTCCAGTGTGGCCCAGGGAAGCCACAAGGTTAGACATTGCTGGCTTACATCTTTCTCCTCTTTATTCAACGTATAAAAACACTTGCAAAACTCCTGTCAGTTGGACGTGTTGTCTTGCCTACCCAGCCATGCTGCTAGTGGTTTAGACTCCATTCCCCAAGACCTGTCTTCTTTTTTTGCTAGCAGTGGCCCAATAATTCCTTTCTTTTAAAAAGACTTGTAGGGAGTTTCCTGATGGTGTAGTGGCTTAAGGCTTCGGCGCTGGCGCTGTCAGCACTGCGGCCTGGGTTCGATTCCCAGTCAGGGAGCTACCCACATACCAAAAAGCAAAAAAAAAATAAATAAATAAATAAAAAATAAAAAGACTTGTAGCTGTGTAAGTTAAATGTTTGTTGTTGTTGTTGTTGTTGTTTAACTAACAAGGTCTTCGAGCCCAAGCCTCTCATTATACAGATGAAGAAACAGTCTTCTATTGCTTTCTGTGCAAGTGGTCCCCAGCTTGCCCAATTGCTCTAATGAAAAACATTAGCCAACCAATCTCGCCTTGGTCTTCCCATTTGCTGAGGCCTTTTGTAAGGCAGCTAATAAAAGATACAACTTTTTGTTCCCCTCTCTTTGTTTCTGAAAGGCACTTCTTCACTTTTTGCCCAGATGAAATTCTCTAGACAAAGTTTTCAAAGTTTTGTCTTCTTTAAATTTATCATTTTAATTTTAAATAACAGGGAATAATACATTCATCTGGTTCAAAAACCCAAACAATATAAAAAGGCACCCGATAAAAAGTCTCACTCCTATCCCTTTCCCCATTTGTCTCATCCTCTCCATCCCTCAACCCCCAGGTAACCAGTATTTTTGTTACTTCTTGAATAGCCTTCTTTTTGCAAGGACAATCAAGTGTAAATATGGAAAGGCTTATCTATTTCTTTGGAAGAACTGATTCACCATTGTTGCTCCCTGGTTGTTGAATGCCCTTTCATTCCCACTGAACTTCAGGGCAGGGTGATTTCTAGAGTGGCCACATTTTTGGGGGATTAAAAAATTGAGACATAAGATCTGGTAAGTGCCAGTGAAGTGAGCCTAGATGGTCCTGTCCTGGAGCATGTGGAAACCATTGTCATTGCAGCTACTCCAGAGCTCTTCATCTTTCCCAAGTCCCCAGGCCCTCTCTCACTCCTAAAAGAAGGCTTTGACTCCTACTCCATGGGCCTTCCCAGAGTCCTTGCCCCTGGGCTCCCCACTTCAGAGTCCCTCCAACTGCCCCGCCCTTCCCAGGGCTTGCTCCTCCACGGGGCTTCCAGTCTCAGGATCTAGAGGAGCTCCCTCTTTGTTTTTGGACATGCCCAACTCCTCTTCTCTTTCCTCAACCCCTTTTTTACTTCCCCCTTTGTTCTCTTTTTGCCATCAGAGTTCTCCAAAACCAGTTGCTAAAATTTCCTTACCATTTATTATAGTTCAGTTCACTAAAATTTAATTAACATCTACAGTGTGTGAGTAACATGCTATTAATAGATGAGGGTGATTCAAATGTAAAGAAGATGTGTTCCCTGCCTTTAAGGCTCTTAAGCTCAGACCTCTTTAGGTGAAATACACTGGGATACGTGCAATAATACAGGTGTGGTCTAATTAGGCTGTGTTAGACATGGGTGTGGACTAATCAGGTTTAGTACAGAGGGGGAGTCATTATTTCTGGATATGAAGATGATAGACCCCATTTACTGAACCCGCCATGTACTGGAGCATGAGATATTAAAATCCTGATGCTGCTTCCCTACAGGGCCCCTGGGCTCAGTTGGTGTCCCTTTCTTTAGTCCTCTGCCTGTGCCATCTGTTTGGATGCCATTTCTCTGAAGCCCTCTAAGACAGAGCCTTTTCCAGATCTAACCTTTTCAGTTGTTGCTCCATGCTCCAAAACAAATCACAGTCACCCGTCAAAAACAAACCTGTGGGCCTTCCCTCAGAGCCTCGTGTTTGCTTCCCAGGGTGGCAGCTTGCTCAAATGAAGATAATATGTTTTCCTGAAGGGCCTTTAACAGCTATTTTTTCAGCTGTATTTTATTATTTATTTATTTATTTATTTAATTTTTATTTTTTTTAAATTCATTTTTATTGTTAGACTTATTGGGGTGACATCTGTTAGCAAGGATTACATAGGTTTCAGGCATACAATTCTACAGTGCATTGTCAACTTGATGTATAATAAGTTCACCACCTAATGTGACTTCTCTTTCCATCACCTTATATTTAGCTCCCCCCCTCCTCTCCCACCCCCTCCCTATCCTACTCGTCCCCAATCAGCTGTATTTTAATAGAGATCTGGAAAGGCAATTCTTTAACACAAAAGATTCTAGGTCACAAACACGGTTTGAAGATGAGTGAAAAACTAGAAAAGCTCTGAGGATGGTAGACCAGTAGATGGAGGTGTTGGTGCTGGTGAAATGCCATATGAGGAGCCACAAAATGAAAAATGCTGTGTAACAATGTCACCACCAATTTAGTGGCTTAAAACACCACACATACATTATTTCTTAGTTTTGGTGTTGTCAAGAGTCTGGGCACGGTTGGATTTTCTGCAAGATTGCAATCAAGTGTTCTCATCTGAAGGCCTGAATGGGAAAGGTTCTGCTTCCAACTCACGGTTGCTGGCAGGATTCAGGTCTTTGCCAGCTGCTGGACTGAGGGCCTCAGTTTCTCAGCTGTTAATCAGAAGCCATCATCAGTTCCAAGTTAATTGTTGGCCAGAGGCTTCCCCGAGTCCCTTGTCACATGGGTCTCATTAACATGGTTGCTTTCTTCAAAGCCAGCAAGGACAGTGTCTACTAGCAAGATAAAAGTCAGAATCTATGTGACATAATCATGGAAGTGATATCCTGTCACCTTTGCTGTATTCTCTGGGTTGGAAGCATATTACAGATCCTCTCAAGGGGAGAAGGTTACACAAGGGCATGAGACTAGGAGTGGGTGTCATTGGGGCCTCTTAAAGTCTGTCTGCCCCAGAATCTCTGAAGTGGGAATTTCTATTTTCATTATACACATGAGGAAAAGGAAGAAATTGCCCAAGGGCACTTAGGTCGAAAGTGTTAGAGAAGGAATTCCAAACATGGCCTGTTGGAGTTGAAGCTCATAGCCATTGTGCTACATTAAGGTGAACTGCAGATATTTGGCCTGAATCAGACAGAGAAGACACATAGGTGGGTCTCCTATTGACAGTCTTCTGAACCTTGGATCACCACATGGATGAGGGTGTCGACAAAACTAAAGCCAATATTGGGAATTACAGTAGACTCTAGGCTAGCTGGAACTCAAGCAACTGGCAAAATCTAATGCAACCAACGAGCAAAAAAGTTTTGCCAGTTGCTTGAGAGTGCCAGCTGCTTAAGTTCTAGTTAACAGAGAGTCTACTTACATTTATCTGGCATCTACCAATCCCTGTGGGTGCTGGTTAACTGAGAGTCTACTGTATCAAGACTATATTTTATCCCAAATAAAGAACTTCTAACGTTTACAGGGACCTGAATAGAATGAGCTGGTGGCCTCTGGAAGTGGCCAGTTCCCTTCATTACATGGGTTCAATTGGCATCTGGGACAGGATGACCTCTGTCCAGGAAACCAGAGGGGACCCCACCATTGAGTGGGGGTTTGCTGGATAGGATTTAAGATCTCAGGAGCAAAGAGTCTTTATCTCTTAGAGGATATTAAGGGTGGTCACTGCAGAACCCAACAGAAGAGATATCCTTGAACTTTACCGTGTTTATGCATCTATCCAGCCCCTCTTGGAGAGGCTCTGAGAACGCTCCTCCTTTTCCCCACATTCTGCCCAGAAGTAAAGGTCATGATGATGACAACCATTGTTCCCATGTGGAGTGCCCTCTGAGAACTTCAAAGAATCATGTCGTAGAGTTTTATTATCCCAACCGTGCAGATAGGGAGGCTGACCAACCAGGGAAGAAAAAGCAGGGGCCCCTGTCCAGTGGGTCTTGGCAGGTCACACACACTTCTTCCCTGCTCACATCAGCTGGGGTTGCAATAGTTCCCAGATACAGTGTATCCGAGTGGGTCACCCGATGGCAGAGGAATGTCCATCTGGAAGCCACAGACCAATGAGCTGAAGCGAACACCTCACCCCACTATTTACTGCTCCTAGAACAAACTCCTTGTCTCATGGATAATTCTTTTGTGTGTACCTGAAATTATGCCAAACTTGATCAGTTCTGGGACAATGCGTGTGGGACTTTGTATGGATGCTAAAGCTCCTTTAATTAATTTATTTTGCGTCGTAGAATTACTATTACTTCCTTTGTGAGTTTCTGACATAAAGTCAGACAGACCCAGGTGGAAGCTTTTAGATCATCATATTAATCTTGCTGAATGGGTTTGGAGCTAGATTCTTCTGGGGGGTATCTATAGGTCAAAACTGTCCTCTTGAACCCTGGTCCAGCTGACGCACAATTAATGCCTTGCGTATTGTCCATACCCTTTCAGGCAGAAGTGTAATTTGAGAAAAACAGTGCCTGTGCGTGTGTGTGTCCTATGGGGACTGGAGAAAGTAAGTGGGCCCTTACTTTCCCGGCTTCTCTCCCACTGTACCAGCTAGCTATGTTTGCTCACTCTATCCTTGTGCCCCTGGGCCTTTGTGTCTGTCAGTGTCCTTTCCAGGAAAGTCCATTTCTCTCATTTAGTGAACAAAACACCAATGACGGGATTGGGAAATCCGGCCCTGGCCCCGATTCTGGAATTGACCTACTAGGTAACATTGGTCAAAGCACCTGGCGTCTTTGACTATTTGTTCCTGATGTGTGGCAGGAAATACAGGAAGTGCTCACTTCACGTTGTTGATAGATACTGTGACTTTAAGCGAAATGACACATAACGAAACCAGTTTTACCATAGGCTAATTGACACAAACCAGAGTGAAGTTCCTAAGGCATCTCATCAATGCTCTGATGAAACGACAGTGACTCTAACTGAACCCACCTGGATAGTGTGGAAAGACCTGCCCGCATCACACCCTCCTGGGTAGCTGCGTAGGGATTAAATGATATAACAAGTTAAAGCAGGATTCTTGCTTGACACCTGCCCTTGTATCCATGCCCAGGCCAGAGCCTTTGGAGAAAGCCCAGCCCACAGTGACTGACTGTTCTGCTCTGATTTGTCATTTCCTTAGCCTTGTACTGCTTTGCTAATTTATGATCTATTTATGTGTGTGTTTTATTTACTCTTCTTGTGCATAAGCTCTTTTTCTGCTCCTTTGAATCTTTTCAATGACCAGTGTCATGCCTTGATCATAACTGGTTTAGTCTGTATTTGTGGTTTGGCTGCTTAATTGAAACTGGAATCCATGGAAGGAGACTTATTTTAAAGGGACCACCCAATGCAAGGACCTGAAGTTTGAGATCATTTTATGCCCCCTTTCATGGTGGAATAAAGAATGAATAACACAGGCAGAATGAATAATTCAGTGTGTCCTGAGTTAGGAAGGGAGAAAAGAGGATATCTATACATGTCATTTCCAATCATCTTGAATTGCCTGGTCTTATTTGGTTAAACAATGAAAGGGGGAAAATGTTCAAACTTATTACTTGGTTCTTTGTGACAAGGTCACTAGTTAATTGACTGTCCTTTGGGCTCACTAGAATTTGCTGGCCCTGGAGGCCATGACCGTAACTGAACTGAGGCAAATAGGATCACAGTCGGGGAGGGAATAGCAACCTGGCAACGTCTTCATTTTTGCCTTGTTGGTTCACAAAGAAGACACAGAGGAGAAAAGACTTGGAAAGTGGGAGAGAAGTCAGAAAAGGAAGTTAGTTAGATGGTGAGGAAGGGCCAGGAGGATGAAAAGGCACCGACCAGACAATGCACCCCCAGAGTGTCCATGGGAGGACAGGCAGGGCTTGTCGGAGGATGGCAGAGGGCTGGCTGGACTTGCCTTCTTCCCAGCTCTGCCCGCAATGTGAGGTCAGTGGCCACCCTCTTCCCTTCCCCCAGCAGGCAACAAAGGTCCCCTCACCTCTGCCTTTGTATAAGCCTGGGCTCAGAGATTCCCTCCAGCCCTCAGGTCAGGGTTCTCCAGAGAAACAGAACCAACAGCATACAGATGAGGGCTGCCATAAATGCCTCTATTTTTCATATTACATGACTGGGTATTTTCTGGACAGCCCTCATATCTATGAGGGCTGTCTGGAAAAAATCATATAGATATATAGTTGTAGGGACCAAACAATAGAAGTTAAAGTAAGATTCTTTCCTGACTCTTGATTAGTTCTTGACTATATATACGAGGATATCTATAGATATCTCTATCTCTGTCATCTCTATCCCTGTATACAGAGAGAGGAAGATCTATCTATTTATTTTAAGGAATTGACTCATGTGATTGTAGGGGCTGGAGAGTCCAAAATCTTCAGGGTAGGCTGACAGGCTGGAGACTCAGGAACAAGTCGCAGTTGAATCCAAAGGCAGTCTGCCAGCAGAGCTAACTCTTCTGGTGGGATTTCAGTCCTTTTTCTCTGAAAGCCTTCACCTGATTGGATGAGGCCCACTCACATTTTGGAGGGTAATCTGCTTAAGTAAAGTCTACTGATTTCAATGTTAATCTCATTAAAAAAAATACCTTTACAAAAATATCTAAAATAATGTTTGACCAAGTGTCCGGGTCCCTTGGTCCAGCCAAGTGGACACATACAACTAACCATCACACCTGGGAAGGAGAGGCTGACTTTGGAGGGAGGAGAGTGGCAGAGGGGCTTCTCCCCTCCACTTTCCTGTTCTAATGTTATTTACTTATATTTTCAAATAGGAATATGGGCACATGGTAAACAATTCAAAAGGTCTAGGCAGGTATATAATAAAAGGTGAGCCTGCCTTCCGGTCCTAACCTGTTTCTTGGGAATTTCTTTTTTCAGAGATGTTATATGAAAACACAAGTGTATTCCCATAAAGAGTGACATATGCCTCATGCTTCACAGGCTGTACCTTGCTTTTTTCTTCACTTAACAAGAAAACTTGGGAGTTATTAGCCTGCGATATTAGCCTGCATTCTTAATGGCCATGTAGTATCCCACAGTGCATTGTAGCAGTTTCCTGTGATGCCCAGGTAGGTTGTCTGTCATCTGTTGCTATCAAAATCCATGTTGCAACAAATGTCCTTACACATCCTCTCTTGAAGCAGCCCTTTCTCTACTAAGTAGGCTGACCAGATATCCTGTTTTAAATGGGACAGAAAACAATAGTACTGTCCTGTTTTAAATGGGACATCTGGTCAGCCTACGGACACTGTGAATTTAGCCCAGGGAGACTAGGCTGCCCAGGCGTAGCGTTTGAAACGGGACAGGACCGTTCTTTTCTGTCCTGTTTGAAATGGTATGTCTGGACAGCCTACGACTAAGGCCTGCGAGTTCCCCAGTGCATCCTTCAGGTGAGCTCAGTCAATGTTCTCTGACATACCTGTAGTCCCCATTCCTCCAGGTCACCCCTGCCTTCATTCAACCTTTCTGTGTTAAGTTACTGCCTCTCCTGCAGGCTCCAGCCCGCTCCACAGTAAGAAGTTAACCTCCCTCTGGTTTCCTGAGACACCACTCACTTGGGCAGTGTCTGCCTGTGGGTCTTTCTCCCACACCAAACGTGCTTCTTCACATTCAGCCACGCCAGCCCTTTGTTGAAGAGAGCCTGTATATTTTTCTGAGCTTATCTCAGAGGCAGCAGCATTCAGATTCAAATTTCTCCTGGCACTTGGCTGCAGTCAAAGTGACTGAGGAGAATAAATTGCAGCCAGACAGGCCACACAATCCTCTAGCCTGGCGGAGGGTTTTGTTGGCTGTAAATCCGGTCACCAGGCGGGCAGACACCCTCATTGCTTTGCGGCGGGTCTCGTGGGCGTTAGTGGTCGGCAGTGAACGTGGGGCCACCTCAGGCCCTGGAAATAAGTCCTGGCATCCAACGGTCTGGACAGTGTGATAAGAGAGGGGCAGTAGGAGCTGAAAGAGGTGGCAGAAATCGCACAGCCCAACTCTGCTTGTAACAGATGAGGACCTGAAGCCAGCAAACTCTGAAAAACCTCTTCTGGGCTGCACCCACCATCCCAGTGGTCCTAAATCTTTGGCATCAACAAACGCCCTTGAGAATCTGATGAAAACTTGGGCTCGTCTTCCCAGAAAAATGAACACCTGCATGGGCACACGATATTTCTCTGCACGTTGTGTTTTGGTTGGGGTGTTGTGGGGAGAGGGTCTGCTGAGCTCAGAGTCAGCTAATGGGGTGCCTGAGAACCTTTTCCTCTCAACATGCTATACAAATGCCGGGCATTGTTATTTTCTGTTCCCATTCCTCCACTACCTGTCTTTAGCTGGACCAGTTTTAAAATCATTGCGTTTCTGGAAGCTGCTGGTTGCAATATGAGAGGCAACTGCGTTTACCCAACTCACTGATCTGAAGTGTGGACATGCTTAAATTTACCGTGACTCCCGAAAACCTTCATGCTTCTCACGTGGCTGGCATTCTTCCAATGTGAACCAGCCGCATGTAAAGTTCAGACTTGGGGTCTCTCTCTCACACACACAGACACAACACATGCGCCCACACCCTATTTACGTTTCACTTGATGGTTCTCTTATGCCTCCTGTTTTAGTTCCGTTTATTTCTATTAAAAAAAATAAGCATTTTCTAATCACCAATATGGTCCAATGATGGAATGGGAGGTTTCAAACACAGTGGGGCCCCAACTCTGTAAGTGCTTCAGCAGAAGTCTGACAGGTGCTGTGGAAGAGATTTCTGCAGCACATGAGCAGTCAAACTAGAAGCTTTTTAAGGATTCCAAGCACTGGAGGCCTTGGCAAAATTTCCTCTGTGAGTTGCTAGCACTCCTGGGCAGGTGGCAACGGGCTCCCTCCCTTCCTGGATCACTCTCCTTAGTAAGCACCACAGTGCCTCAGGCTGGCTTTCCCTGGAGGCCCTCGTAGGCCAGACTGTAGGAAATCAGCATTCCTCACTACTCCTCGCCTGCACTGTCACCAGCCGGGTAAACTGGCTGACTTGCAAAGGCTGTCGTTAGTGAAAACGTTTACTTTCAAGCAATGACCTAATTCGTTCTTTTCTTAATACAAAAGAGAAGATATTCTATTTCTATTCTATTGCCATCCTACTGTGGGCACTTTGGATTTTTTATTTAGCACTTCACAGATGGTGTGTGTGTGTGTGTGTGTGTGTGTGTACACGGGTGTGAGCCCCACACGTGCATGTGTGTGTGTGAGCCCCACACTTGCATGTGTATTTACATGTCCATCATCCTATTGATTTCCTCGTATTCAAATCTTGTGCTGATGCATGCTTCAGTAAGTAGGCAAATGCCCGGATTTAGAAATTGTTATGCACTGAGAATTTGGTTAGTCAAAGTACGTGTCTTAAAGGAATCTGACCTTTATTTTATCAATTTAGTTTAATTTTTAGATCTTAAATTATGAAGTATTTCAAGAATCCATAAAAGTACAAAGAATGTAAATCACCTCCATATATCCCATTCACTTGATTTAACAAATGTATGGTATTTTGTCACATGTATTTCAGGTCTCCCTGCTTTTGTAGGAAGTAGAATATTAAAGGCCAATCTCCTCCCTTCTTGCTCCTTCCCCTCAGGTGAACCACTAACCTGGAATTGCATGTTTCCATACTTTACTACATACGTAAACGTTACATTGTTTTGTTTATTTTTAAGATTTACTGAATGGTAACACGCTGTAGACATAATTTTGCAGCTTTTGTTCTTAACACTGTGATTTTGAAATTGATCTGTGTTGATCCATTGATTCGTCTGCAACGGTCATCAAGAATAGTGTTCCATGGTAGGACATGGTACAATTTGTTCATCCAGTTTCCTGACAGGGCACGTCGGATGTCCCTCTTCCCCGCTTGCTGTTGCTGTTGCAAACATGGCTGCAGTGAAGTTGCATGGACTTGCTTCCTTCCTTGTGAGAATATTCCTAACGTATAGACCTTGAAGCAGAATCAAGGATTGTGCAACTTCACTAATAGTTGTCAACAAAAGGCATTACTTGTGAGTTTAGTTTAGTTTTCAAAATTGTGATAAAATACACATAACATAAAATTTACCAATTCAACCATTTTCAAAGTATGTAGTGGCATTAAATGCATTCACATTGCTGGGCCACCACTACCACCATTCAGCTCCAGAACTTTTTCATCTCAAACTGAAACTCTGTACTCATCAAACAATAACTCCCCAACCCACCCTTTCCCCAGCCCTTGGTTTTTGTTATAAATAGAGCAAGTCTCTGTTACTCCTTCATTCACCCCATAAATTAAACATTTATTGTGTGCTTGTAGTGTTTCAAATATATGTATAGGTGCGTAAAATTTAGCTCCCATCATAAAAAAACTCCCATCCTAGGTAAAGGCAGACACAAGAATAATTAATTATGCAAGGAAGAAGGGTAAAATCTAAATGCTGGGCGAGTCCAGAGGCAGAACAATGAATTCAGGCCCGAGAGTTTGATGAGACAGGTGGAGATTAGAAGTCTTAAGAGACAAAAAAAAAAAACTTTCAAGCTGAACTTTGAAGTATAAGATCTTCCCACACATTTTCTAATTTTTTAAACATCTATTAACATAATTTGGTTTCTGTCTGTCCACTTTTGATGTATAAATGTGGTGAGTTATAGATTTTCTTGTATATATTTATAGATTTCCTTGTATTGAGCCATGCTTGTATTTCTAGGTTGACAGTACCTCAGTTGGTCATGGTACATTATCCTTTTAATGCACTGTTGAGTTTTATTTGCTAATATTTTACTTAAAATATTTGAAATAAGTTTATTTTATTTATTTACTTTTTTGCATCTCAATTTTTATCTTTGTCAGAGTTGGTATCAGTGTTATTCTGAATTTGTAGGAAGAATTTTGATGCTTTTATTCTTTGTCTGGCTCTGAAAAAATTTAAATATTTTCAGAATTTATTCATGCATTATTCAACAAGTATTAATTATGTCCTGGTACTGGGAATATAGCAATGATCAAAATACACAAAAGTCCCTTTCACCCTAGTGGGGAAAGGCAGGCTGCAAATAAATAAGTAATTAAGATTTGTAGTAAGTGTTACAGAGAAAAATAAAGCAGGGGAGGGAGAGAGGGAGTGCTGGTTGCAATTTTTAGTTGGGTGGTTAGGGGAGCCTCACGAATTAATGTGAGGGAGGTAAAGGGGAGGCCTTACAGAGTCTGGTATGTGACTATAAGGACCCATCTTCGCTTTAAATGAATTGGAGGGCCATTGGAGGGTATCAGGTATTTATTTCAGGTGAAACATGATGGTGACTTGGACCAGGATGGGAGCCATGGCAGTGGTATGCAGTTCCAGATTCTGGATGATTCTAGATCAGCGAAATAAAATGACAGTCTAAGCTGAGCCACTCTGGGAGTTTTGCGGGGAGGGGACTTGACTCCCTTTGGGGGTTGAACGACCCTTTCACAGGGGTCGCCTAAGACCATCGGAAAACACATATCAGATATTTACATTAATGATTCATAACAGCAGCAAAATTACAGTTATGAAGTAGCAACGAACATAATTTTATGGGGGTCACCACAACATGAGGAACTGTATTAAAGGGTTGTGGCATGAGGAAGGTTGAGAGTGTGTGTGTGTGTGTGTGTGTGTGTGTGTGATTTCCAGCTAAGATTTTCTATGTAGGTATAGGTACAGAAATAGGTGAAAAATTCGATTTACCTAAGGTTTTGGTAGTTTAAGAAAATTACCTGGGAAACATATACATTTGAAATTTTGGGAATCTGTGTGGATAGGATAGTGAGTCACTATCAATCTTTTCTTGTGGTTATTGGTCTCTTTAGATATTCTGGGGTGAGTTGCTTGTAACATATTTTGCTAGAAAATGGACCTTTTGAAATTGGGTTTAAATGTCATCTCCCCCCGACCCCCCCAGAGCTTTGGAAATACCCAGAGCATTTAAAAATGGACTGCATTTGGCAATCTAGTCCTCCAGCCTGTCATTCGAAACACGTTTAATGCCTCTCAGTGTGGTCTCTAATCTGTTGTGTAGCAATGATGAGCAAGAGAAAGGGCTGCAGAGGACTGGGCTGCTGGTTTGCTCAGCTGTGCTTCTTCCTCACAGTGCTGGCCCGTCCTCTAGCCCTCTCCCTGGGAGGTGCTGATCTCCAGGCCTGCTCAGAATCCTGAAGTCCCAGGCTGATCTCCCAGTAATTGTTTAGCTTTTGTGTGTAGGGCTCGTTGGAGAAGATTATTAACATAGCGAAATAAAATGACAGTCTAAGCTGAGCCACTCTGGGAGTTTTGCGGGGAGGGGATTGACTTGACAACCTTTCACCGGGTCTCATGCTCTGGGTCAATTGGTAATGTAGCCCATGATCATACACTGTGTTTCCCAAAAGAAATGTGCCAGGCCTGGTAAATTGCTTTAAACTACTCTAACCACTTGCCAAACCCACTATTTCACCTGCTCGGTGCCTGTGTACATGCAGGAGAAAACCATACAACCGTGCATAAACTGCATGTACAGATTTGCATGAAAATCTCTTTATGAAGGAGAATTATTCAGCTCCTTTTAGATGTCTTTTTTTTTTTTTTTTTTTTTTTGTATGTGGGTAGCTCCCTGGCCAGGAATCGAAGCCAGGCCGTATCGCTGACAGCGCCAGCGACGAAGCCTTAAGCCACTGCACCACCAGGGAACTCCTAGATGTCTTCTAAGTGGAAGAATTCAAAGGACTGGAGTCTGTGATTTGCAAAGGAAGGAAATATAAACAACAATAACAACAGTAACAAAAACTCCAACACAAGCTTACCTATACTGCAAATGGAGTACGCTCAATTTAGGAAGTGTAACTACTGAGGCTCAATTAACTTTCTCTGTAGTTACAGACCCTAATTCAGTGATTCCCAAACTGTGTTCCTGGAGATTCTGATCCTTCACTAAACCTTTTGTGGGGTGAGAGTTCTGTGGTCAAATCAATTTAGCAAAAGCTGACCATTTTGTCCCCTTCTTGGAGATACATGAGACACTTCATTTATGTAATCCATTAACAAAGATTTAATGAGCTCTTTCTATGTGCCAGCCTTTATGCCAGGTTCTGGGAAGAGAATAATGAGCAAAAAGAAACCACGTTGCTGCTTTCACGGAGCTTGTATTCTAGCAGGGAGAATATTAATCTATATTAATCAAATAGCCAAACAAATAATATCTAATTACAGACCCAGGTAAATTCTATAAAATAATGGAACATGCTTATAGGTTTGAACAAAAAAGGGGCTCTATGGAAAGTAACCTCAAGGTAATCCCATTATAAATTTCTAACTGGGCAGGTCCTGGTGGGTAGGCATACCCCAGGCCTGTACCTTAAGCAAGCCCTGCCCATTGTTTCTGTGCATGTAGATTAACATACCTTTGAAATAACCCCCTTTCTAATATGTGACCACTCTTTCACACTCCTCTTTCTAATGCATGACCATCCTCGACAGAGCACATAACTGTCCTGTAATTTGATCCCCGCCTTGCTTTCTCCCACCTCCATGTAATCTTCCTTACATTCCCTCCTTAATCTCAAATACATAAAAGAAGCTGCAAATTTTTTCTTGGGAGCACTTGAGATCTTGCTTCCTGGCATATGTCGTCATTTGGCTCAAATAAACTCTTATAAAAATACGCTACAGGTTTGGACATTTCTTGTGTCAATGTAGGAAACGTAGGCCAGGGGTCAGGGAAAGTTTCTCTGAAAATGGGGCACAAGCAGATATCTGAAGTTGGATGAGTTAGCATCAACTAGGTCAAAGATGAAACCTCGATGCTTTAGAATGACCAATAGAAATATAATGTGAGCCACACATGTAATTAAAAGTTCTCCAGCAACCACATTATAAATAAAAAGAGAAAGATGAATTTAATTTTAGTGTTATATTGTACTTAACTCAGTATATCCAAAATATTTCAAAATTTGATCAACATAAGAGTTACGAATGCAGTGTATTTTATGTATTTTTTTTGTTCTAAGTCTTAGAAATCTGTTGTGTATTTTACACTCAGAGCACATCTGAATTCAGACTATCTACATTTCAAGTGCTTGGTAGCCATAGTTAGCTTGTGGGGACTGTAACTAACAGCATAGATGGAGGAACTGAAGGCAAGGCCAGTGAGGCAGGAAGGCAGAGAGAGAAGGGGAGGCTGATGGGAAGTGGGGTGGGGTGGAGCCACCTACTTCTGAGTGCAGTATACTCTCAGTTAATTGGTGCCCGTGGAGATTGGTAGATGCTGAATAAATGTAAGTAGACTCTCTGTTAACCAGAACTGAAGCAACCGATGCTCTCAGCAACTGGCAAAATCTCAAACCCCCGGCAAAATCTCAAGCAACTGGTTGGTTGAGAGTGTCAATTGCCTGAGTTCTGGTTAATGGAGAGTCTACTGTAAGCATCTGGTGATTAAGTCATCTTAGTTGTGAACAATAGAGCAGGGGTGTCCAAACTTTGGCTTCCCTGGGCCACAATGGAAGAAGAAGAATTGTCTTGGGCCACACATAAGATACACTAACACTAATGATAGCTAATGAGCTAAAAAAAAAAAAAGGTCTGTATATAATTTTCATAATATTTTAAGGAAGTTTATGAATTTGTGTTGTGCCTCATTCAAAGCTGTCCTGAGCCACAGGCAGCCCATGGGCTGCAGATTGGGCCAGCTTGCAATAAAGTCTGGTTCATTTATGCAGGAGAGGAACTCATTAAAATGATATTGGATAGCAATCAAAATCTCTGCAGGGCAGAAGAACCAGGCTTGGCAGATACACTCAGGCAGACTGATCTGGTGATGACCCCATTGGTGCCACAGAGTGCCTGAGCTGGCTGCTTCTGCTGCTGCCTTGTTGGCAGAGTGGAGTGCTTCCATCCTCACTAGCTTCCAGTCCAGAGTTTGGTTGGTTGAATTTAAATGAGGAATTCTAGCTGCAAGGGAGGCTAGAAAGGTGTGTGTTTGCTTTTCAGCCTCTGTAGTGGAAAGCAGGCTCCTCTCACAAGAGAGGAACTCATTCCTTTAACATAGGAAGATGTCTTCAGATGCTGGGCAGCCAGAAAGTATGATCAGGGTTCTTTGCTAGAGTAGCCCCAGGCCTTGACATTTTGACTGCAACACAGAAGTTTCTGCTGAAATCCCCAGGCAGGGACTTCCTCTATATAGGAAGTTCCCCAGATCTCCTTGTGGTTCTTCTGGGAAGTATGATGCATAACAAGCAGTTAATGTTATGCATCACTTTAATGCTGTGATTGTAATTTCATTACTTCCTTTGAAAGTTGTAAAATGATATTTCAATATAGAGACACAGGAGGGCACTCTAACCAACCAGTAATAAAACTTGCATGGTTTCATAACCTTGGCAGTTAAAAAATGGATCTTGATTTTCTTGACTCTGTTTTTTGTTAGTTTGTTTTTCTCCCAGCAAGATAACCAACTTTGCAGGAATACCTGGCTCCAGTAGGGGGTCTCACTAACCTGTGACTAAGGTCCCTAACACACACCCTCCATATTGTCCTGTTAAGGCTTTGAGCAACTCAGAACTGAGAAGGGGGTTTTTGACTCCCAGATAGCCATTGCCCTCAGGTACTGATGAGATGGAGACATTGCACCTAAGGGCTCATATTGAGAGGTCAAATCAGACCCAGAGCAGAAGAGAGAGACCTGGTTGACAAAATTTCCTTCGAACTCAGTCTGTCCTCACGACTCAGTTTTTCCATCTATAAAATGGAGATAATACCTGACGTTTACCTGTGTAGTTTGTCAATAGAGGAGAGCAGGAGAGGGACAGAAGCAATATATCTGGCGGTGCCATGTACCATCCCATAAAGTGAACCGAGTTTTATATTTTAAAAAAATGAAGCCAGCCTGCCTCCTGCTAATAAATTATAGCACACGCACGTGGAAAGGACAAAAGCCTGCTCCGCCGGTAGCCGGGGTAACGAAAGGAGGATAGGCGGGAACCCCAGCCGGCGCGGGGCTGCCGGGCGGTCTTCCTCCCCAGGCCGGAGCGGCGCACGGGTTCCCGGCGACGGCGGGGCTCCTGGTGGGCAAAGGTGCACGCAGGCTTGCGGAGCCAACTCGGGCTGGCAGGAACGCGGAGGCCCGGCAGCGCGCAGCTCTGTGGCGGCGCTTTCCACCTCTCCACGGCTCCGGCGTCCCCCGGGGTCGCGGAGGCAGCGGTGCTCCAGTTGTCCCTGCCTCCGCCCCCTGAGCCCGACGCGGACTCCGGCCCAGTTCTCCCGAGCTGTCCAGCCGCGGTCGGGGGTCGCACGGGAGCTGGGAGCAGGGACACGCATCAATAAAGGGAAGGAAAAATGAAGAGAGGAAGACGCTGCTTAATGTAACGGGTAGTCGCGCGCGTCTGCGGAGACTCGGCGCTGGTCTCCCAGACCCTCACGTTCAGCGCACTCTTTCGGGGCGCGCTGCCCGCAGTCCCTCCAGGCCTCCCCCACAAGGTAAGAGAGCGCCTACCACGTGGCAGGCGCCGCACTACGTTCTCTCAATGGCCCCCAACACCCTAAGGGGCAGGCACTGCTACCACGGTACTGGGGACGGAGGACCGACCTTGGAGAAGCTGAGTGACGTGCCCCGAGTTTTGCACCTGGTGGCGGAGCGACGACTGCGAGAACGGACTCTGCGGCTCTGACGCCGCGGCCACAGCCCAGTGCCTTAGTTCTGCCCGGTTATTGTCCCATGGCGCTGTCTGCACCCGCCAAGGGCCTGGCTGGGCGGGGTGAAGAAAGAAGGACCGAAGGAGTGGACCCTCGGCTCGGGGGTGGCTTTGCACTGTGGGGAGGCTAATCTTCCTTCCCCGGGGATCGCGTCCGCCGCGGGCGCAGGGTAATCGGAGCCATGTCCCCCCTCGGGGAGCAGGGGAGAGGGGAGATTCTGGGGTCCGACTGCGGCGCGGGAGGCGGCGAACGCAGCGCGGAGCGTGCGGAGCGTCCACGTGGTGGGTGTGCGGCGCTTTCATTCAAACTTCGGGGAGTCTCGGTTCTGGCGTCAGCGAAGGTCACACACCAATCCGCGTCCCGGGACGCGAATAAATTATGCAAATCACCATCTGGCGATGGGTCAGATGACTCCGAGAGTTTCAAAAACCTACCTCGGCGAGCTCGCGGTGTGACAGGGGCGAGCCTCCCGGCCCGAGCGCGCGGCACGGGGGAGGGCAGATCTGGTTCTGGTTCTGGTTCTGGTTCTGACTCACGCCTCTTCCACTCCCTTCCCTGCCGGCGGCTCCACCCAGCCAAGTTTTCACTTGCCATCTCCTCCACCTCCAGCTGTCTAAGGTCACCACGAGGAGGTGTCCGCTCCGGGTCTTCCCGGCTCGGACGGCTGGGAACCCTGCGAGTCCGAGAGGCGATTCTCCGTTTGTTTGTTTGTTTGTTTGTTTGTTTGTTTGTTTGTTGGCTGTTGTTTCGTCTGTCTTGTTTTTGAAGTCCCGTTTCGCGGAAGGGGGTGTGGCGGGAAGGATGAGGAGCTCCGCGCCTCTGCTCTGCCTCTGGAGCATCTATTGTTGCTTTGCCGCGGGAGGCCCCACGCCCCCTGGTCCAGAGGGGCCGCTGCAAGGTAACGTGCCCTTGTTTTTATTACCCCCCAACTTCTCTTCGGGGCCGGGCCCACTCTGTGTTGCCGACCCTTCCCCCAGTCCCTCTGCTCTCCTGGGAATCTGGCCCCGCGGCGCTCTCCTTTTGCCCGGTCTAACCACCCTTGCAGTCCCCGGTGCCGCCGCGCTTCTGACGGGGCATCCCCAGTGCGCCCGAGAGGGCGCGGGCTGGCAGGTCCCGTCAATCGTGCGGTCCCGTCAGCCCAGTGGGCCGCCCGTAGCTCTTCAACCTTGTCTCCCTCTCTGAACCTGGAGGTCTGCGGGCCAAGAAGGTCGTTGGAGCGCTCTCACGTGGCGCCCGTCCTCCTTTTAAGCCCCATGTAGGTGTTTTGCCAGTTAGTGGCAGGGAGCATTTGGTGAGTGACTTGTGCAGGATGCTGTGGGTGTAACCCCCAGGTTGCCAGCCTCTTGCTCCCCCCTCTCCTCAACCCCTCTCCTTCCCCCTTCCCTCTACTCTTCCTCTTCCTCCCACTCTCTTCACCCTCCTGCTAGCTGCTAGCTTTATTATTATTCTCCCCCCCCCCCCCCACCTCCCGAGTTCTGCCTGGCAGTCTCTTCCACCGGAGGGAGCCTGCCCATGTGGAATGAGGGTAGGGTCACTCAGAGGGAGTGCCAGAGGGGCCCCTAAACTGCACCCTGTTATTTCATCATCTTCTACTATTCTGCTGACCTGATGTTAGTCCACGTAGGTCCACTGCAGGTGGGAAGGTTAATTTGAATGAATGAATGAACGAACGAATGAATGAATGAACGAGTGAATGAATGAATGAATGGGAAAGGCTTGTTGTACTTAGCATGCTCCCAACTCTGGTGCTAGGAAGAAGTGTGACCTGCAGTGGGTTGAATCTCTAGTTCCTGTCCTATAAAATGCCGCCTTCCAACTTCTGTGTTCATGATTCTGCATATTTGTGGGCCATTTCATTCATTCAAAAAAGCATTTATGCGTGCCTGCTTAGTGCCAGGCAGTCTCCAGGAGCAGATGAAAACCCTTGCCCTCATGGAGCTTACATTTCAGTGGTGGTAAGACAAACAGGGATCTAATTAAAATCTAGAAGTGGTGCCTGGTATTATGGAGAAAAGTAAAGGAGGAAGGTATGGAGTGCTGGTGGGAGAAGGTCGTGCAGTTTCAATCTGCAGCCAGGCTTCCCTTCTTGAGAAGTTGACCACTGAGAGCAAGGACTTGATGGAGGTGAGAGATGGAGCCATGAGAACATCTTGGCGAAGGGCAATCATAAAGTTCCAGAGGTTGGAGTGACCAGGAATGAAGCTGGGGAACTCGGGGGTCCCAGGAGCCAGCTGCCAAGGCAAACCCTTTATGCTGACACGCGGTTTTATCCACCAGTTGCCCCAGGAAGCCAGCAGACTCCTTTTCTTTTCTCCTAGAATTCCCCATCTGGTCTCTGTGAGTGGGGATTTGGGTGAAAACTAGGGGAGTGTCAAACTAGTTATGCCCATGGTTCAAATTTCTGCCAGTTGGGGCTTTTGTTCATTGCTTTATTGACACAGTTCTGCTCATGTGTATTTAGTTGCATTTTCTGGAACCCTATCCTCTTTACATCTGGTTCGTTCTTGTCCTTCCCCTGCCCCACACCCCATTCACCAACCCCCTCTCTACGATTCTGGTCTCTCTTTCCATGATTCCGTTTGCTTCTTAAATCTGGGAAGCTCCTGGGATGGTCATTTGATAAGCTGTCCCCTGATTTCTAAGTGACAGGAGTTTGATTTTCTAATTTCCTAGCCTGTTATCATCAAGGGATGGCTTCCTGGTGGCTGGACAAGTGCTAGATGGGGTTCATTTATGACCATCTGAAATAGAGTGGTGATGACAGCCCTTAGTGTTTAAAGGCCGTGGTGACATCAGTTGTATTTTGGGAGCAGTGCCATCTCCTGTGTGAACAGTGGAGCTGAAGAGTGTGGTTTCGTTGCTCTTGTGAGCTTCTCTACGGAAACTAGAGGGGCGTCAGGTACATGCCTGGCATCGCAAGGACTACTGAGGGTGCATGAGGCTTTTTGGAGTGAGTGCTGGAATTAAGATGGCAGTGCTAGGGGAACATTGTATAATAGGTCAACAGCCTCTTACCTCCAATTACAAAACCCCAAATCTCTCAAAATTGGAAAATTTGTTTAGTAACTTGTTTGGCAGTAAAACCTGGCCTGACCTGGCCTGAACTGACAGGAGGCTATTTGCAATTTTTTTCTGTTTTGACCTTTGAATGTGAGTAGTCATATATTTCCTTGCAGAAATATTAGTGTGTTTGATTATTGGGGAATGTCCTAGACCCTGCTGGGGGTGTTATATAATACATGGTATAGGTACCGTAATGCTTTTCAAAAATCTGAAAATTTCTGAATTCTGCAACTCAACTGGTCCCATGCATTTCAGGGAAAGAACTAAGGACCCATGCACTAAAAGTAGTAACTTGAGGGAAGGAAGGAGAACTCGTTTGGAAAGGGAAGAAGAAAGAAAAGCAAGAGACCTGTTTATTTCAGAGTCACAGTAATTAACACCAGTGGCTAATGAATACTCTTAAATAGATGAGTTAAGTAGATGAGATGTCCCTTTTATAATACCTTGGCAACTCTTCTGGGAGGTGAGGAGGAAGCATTCAGCAGATGTAAAAACTAAAACCCAGAGGGGCTAAATAATTTACTCAAGGTTGCACTTAAACTAGACCCCCAGATCTCTCTCTACTCAAGTAGCCACTCTCTGTTCTTTCCGCCCAGATGGACTCCACAGAGGCCAGGATGTACAGGTTTCTGCCAAACCCAGTGTGAGGTTCAACCTTCGCACCTCCGAGGACCCAGAGCATGAAGGATGCTACCTCTTTCTCGGCCACAGCCAGCCCCTAGAAGACTGTGGCTTCAACATGACAGCCAAAACCTTTTTCATCATTCATGGATGGACGGTGAGCCCGGGAAAGGGAGCTCTGCAGCTTTACACGAGATTTGGCTTTCTTTGTTTTGGTCAGTTAAAAAGAATACGGGTGCTTCCAGATTCCGCTCTCCTTCCCCCTCTTCTCTTGTGGGCTGCTTGTATTTCAGACAGCTGTGAAGAATGTAATGGGCACTTCGCTGAGGGGGCAATCTGGACTCCAGCAGGGTGATATTTAAAGCTGGCACACAGCGGGCTTTCAGAAAGTGGTTCTCCTGAGGGCAGCAGCCCAGCTCCATTGGCTCTTAAGGACCCCTCTAATTACACTTAATTATGTTGGGCAACCACCGCCTCCTGGGGGCCATCCCTCCGTTAAGAGCTGAGCTGAGCTGAAGCAACTTGACTGGCTCAGAGAGTCTATGAAGAGCCAGCTGGCCTGGCTCGCTGACCGCTGTTGGCATGGCGCCCTCCTGTTTGCATAGAGATGGCTCCGTTTACAGGCACTGGGGCTCTTTATGTGCCCTAGCTGAGCAATTCACATTGAAAGGCCCATGACAAACTTTAACAAAAAAGGGCTTTAACACTCAGCCTCAGAAGCTTTTGACCAGCGAGGGATTTAACGGACTTATTCATTCATATAATGACAGTCTGTAGGAAAATGGCACTATTAAGTGAGCAGGTTTCTGCCTGTGCTAATTGGGAGGGGACATTCCTCTTCTTAATGATGAGAAATTTATATCCGTTACAGACTTTCTGGGTCTTTAGGTCCATCACCAACTGTTGGGGTCAGGCCTGAGGGTCAGGGGTTAGGCGCCAATCTACCTAATGTGATTGAAGTGGTGATTAAAAGCCTGTCCATCCATCCTCATCCCAAAGTCCATGATTAGAATTGTGCATCTGAACCTTTTTAAGGCCCCCTGTCAAAATGCAAATACAAACTGCCTGCAAATTACAAATATCCAGAAAGTTCTTTTGTAATCTGTTTGGAAACTTGGAACAGCAGTTTCCCATAGAAGCAAGATTGTAAATGGCGTTTGGGTTCCCAGGCCAGGCACAGAAAATCTATTTATCTAATAATGTTCTTGTGGATGGGTTTACAACTAGATGTCATCACTGTTTATACTTTGTTTCTGTGAGAACATGTGTTCTGAGTTCTAATTTGACATTCCTGGGACAGATCTTCCCTACTTGGAGGTCAAGAGGGATGGCAGAGGTGGGTTGTGAGACGGGGTCATTTGTTAACTGCGTTTGTCTGGGAGACAGCATTCCCTGCATCTCCAAGAGAGAGGTTAATTCTCTGGGGCAACCCTTCCCGGCCACCTTTGAAGGATGAAGCAGGCCACTTGCCTGACTGTGATAGGGACGTAGGCTGACCTCAGGCCAGTATTGCCACCCATGCATATCTCATGGTGGCCCTATTGGACAGTGGGGCAGCAGCTATGAGAGTTTTGATGGGGAAGACTGGGGATATAGACAGCAAGGGGAGACAAACATCCATGTAGAAATCTGCCTGTGATTGGCAAATGTTTGGTCTCTGATCAGTCAATGTGAACGTTCTGGAGCTGGCTGGGGAGAGGGTCATGGGACTGAATTTTTTATTCATTAGGATTTCTGAAACCCAGAGGAGAATTTTCTTTAAAGAAGTCCTGTTTCCTTGCAGATGAGTGGCATATTTGAAAATTGGCTGTATAAACTCGTGTCAGCCCTGCAGACAAGAGAGAAGGAAGCCAATGTCGTGGTGGTGGACTGGCTCCCCCTGGCTCACCAGCTTTACACTGACGCGGTCAATAACACCAGAGTGGTAGGACACAGCATCGCAAGGATGCTCGACTGGCTGCAGGTAACTGGGGATGAAAGGGGTCACCTTCTGTCATGAGCTGCACCTTGCACCCAAACCTTCTTAAGAATATATAGGTCAGACTAGGTTCCAGCGAATTTCAGATGTCTGATCCAAATCTTTGGGACTCAGATTTTTACTGAGTTAAGTATTGCTTGGAAGGCTTGAAAGCTGGGACTTGTAGAGAGCCTTTAATTATTGATGTGAGGTCTGACAATTAAGTCTGCAAATTCATCCTAGGAAAAGTGCTGCATACCTCATTGCTGAGTATCACTATGGTCACCTTCGAGGTACTCTTCTTAGGAAGCTATGCACCAATGCCAGCGTCTAGTCCACCCTTCAAAGCAATTTTGGAGCTCTTTTTCTGGAATGGCCAACAGAGCTGTAGTCGTTTGACCCTTGATGTCCTGAATGTCATCAACATGTCTTCCTTTCAATATTTCCTTTATCTTTGGGTAAAGAAAAAAGTCATTGGGGGCCAGATCAGGTGAGTAGGAAGGGGGTTCCAATACAAGATTTTGTGTACTGGCTACAAACTCCCTCACAGACAGTGCCCTGTGAGCAGTGCCCTGTCGTGATGCAAGAGCCATGAGTTATTGGGGAAAAGTTCAGGTTGTTTTCATCTAACTTTCATGCAGCCTTTTCAGTACTTCCAAATAGTAAACTTGGTTGACTGTCAGGTTGGTACAAATTCATAGTGAATAATCCCTCTCAAAAAAGGTTATCAACATTGTTTTTGACTCTTGATTTGGAGTGATGGAACTTTTTTGGTTGTGGAGAATTGTCTAACTTCCATTGAGCACTTGGATTCTTTGTTTCACATCGTGTTAGTACACCCAGGTTTCATCACCAGTGATAACATGGCCCAAAACATTATCTTGCTTCTCCAAAGGTCTTGTTAAACTTTGACTCTACTTTTGTTCATCATTGAGCTCCTTAGGGACCATTTTGGCACACACCTTTTTCATGCCAAAGATTTTCAGTTAAGATTTTCCTAACTGTTTTTCTATCAATGTTTACTTGGTCTGTTATGCTTCTTACTGTCAGCCAACAATTTTGATGCACAATTCAATGAATTTTTGCAATGTTTTCATCAGTTCTGCTTGTTACTAGCCGCCCTGACCTCTCTTCATCAGTGACACTTTCTCTCCCCTCAGAAAAACGTTTTATCCATTTGTACACTGCCTTTTTCTTCATGGCATTATCTCCATAAACTTGGACTAACATGTTTCTGATTTCACTTCCACTCTTGCCAAGTTTAACAAGAAATTTAATGTTTATTCATTGCTCTAATTCAAGCTCCAACATTCTCACAACAGCACACAAAAACACACAACAATAAAAAAGGCCACTCAGCAAGACACTGCCACACATTGACACAAACACAGCTGTGAGACACAGATATATCAAGGTTATGACACCTTACTGAGTTGTTTGTACAGTGCTGCCATCATAAGTGCATGGTGGCAAGTTCGCAAACTTAATGGTCAGACCTCATGTATCTGGATTTTTCCTGTTACTTAATCTGCTGGAAGAACGTTTGCTTTATTGGTCATTACTTGCTGATCTTAGAAACTGATCTTCTTAGGTTGGTTGGGGATGGCTAGGAGCCAGAATCGGCTTGTAATCTTACAAACCTGCTGAGGTTCACTCTCGACTTTGAAGGGTGGCTGTTCTGAGAGTGGTGAGGGGGTTAGTTCAAACAAGTGCAGCCTAATGCCTCCCTTAAAATATTAAGTGTGGAAAACAGGGCCAGAGGGCTTAAATTTACTTTTTCTAGGTTAATCATTTGCTTTAGCTCTGTAGACTTACCTGGAAGCAGGGGTGCATTGGCAAAGTGACCTGATTACCTGGGCAGTTCCAGCCTGATCTTGTTTTTGTCCATGGAATCTGATGAATTAGGTCAGAATTCTGGCCAGCTTCTTGACGGTCCCTCAGTCTTCTGCCTAGGTTGTATTGTAGAGCATGGTCCCTGAGCTGTGGTGTCAAATCCTCACCTTCTCATCCCTCACCAGTGGAGTCCAATGCTCCAACTCTTGGGTGCCGTGTGGGTTTGTGCGGGCATAGCTCCTGAGGCCCAAGAGGGCAGGCAAGGTGTATGCTGTCATAGCCTGTGGCTGGCACTTTGTCTCCAGTGAGTCTGGTGGCTTTGACCTCCACACTGCCACCCCTCCCCCGACTGGAGATGGCCAGAAAAAACAGAAAACATGTAGGGGAAGGGTCAGGCATGCAGCTTTTAGTCACAACCTGCCCCCAGCGCTTGGCATTTGAAGTGCCACCAGGTCCTTTTGACCTCCTCTTACCTGACTTTGTCCCATCGGTGTGGCATTGCCAGCAAAGCCAACCATGCCCCTGGAAGCCTTTGTCCCTGGCTCCTCCTCGTTGTGATTGAACTGTTGAATTGTTGGTGACTCTGTGGGCTCAGGACCACACTCCTCACTTACAAACTTTGGTGACTTCCTGCAGGAGAAGGATGACTTTTCCCTTGGGAATGTCCACTTAATCGGCTACAGCCTTGGAGCTCACGTGGCTGGGTACACTGGCAACTTCGTGACCGGCACCGTGGGCAGAATCACGGGTAAGCGCTGCTGCTTCCACTAACCGCTGGTCCCTGAGCTCCCGCAGCTCCCCCGACAGGCTGGCTTCCGGAGCCAGAGCGCTCTCAAAGGGGCAGCATGAGCGGCCACAGAGGGTGAGCTTTGGAAGAAACCTGGAGCACATCTCACCTAGAACTCTTCAAATGTTCTATTCAGTCTCGGAACCCTTTTCTCAAACTGAACTTGTGCGGCACCCCATCTACGAAGCAGGTAGAAGGGATGTCCCGGTTGAAGCTGGGTACATGGTGGCCAGCGTTAGCCTCGGTATTTGGGCCTTTCTCTTCCCTGGAGCAATCACGGGGTCCTGGAGAACCAGGGAACACAGTATGAAAACCACTGGTTCCGGCCCGACAGGTGAGGAAACACCCAGGGGCAAACAGCTAATAACTGAAGGTCAGAAGTGGGGAGGGGGGCGCCCTGGCCTCCAAGCTCCTGGGGCTCACTTCCCCCCTCCTCCCCTGAGACGCTAGGACCGAAGGGGAGAGAGTGAGTGGTGGATTCTAGTTTGAATTCTGCCTCTGGTTTCTGTTTCATCTGCCAACAGCCTGTCCCCATTGTTTAGCTGGCATATTTATTAGTGATCATTTCCTGTTTAGAACTGGTGGTTAAACTTTGTCTTTAAAGAGACTTTTCTGGTACTGGTACCCAGATGGTCAGTAGAAAATCGAGCTTTCCGTTGCAGTGAGCTTTTGATGTGAGAGTTTGGGTGAAATCATTTAATGGCTGTGAAAAGTGGGAAAGATGCTCTCCCGTTTTAGAGCCCCATCAGACACGTACTCCGGGCTTCCACTCGGCTAAAACAAGTGGCAGATTCGTTGCCCCAAACTTTTAGCCTTCCAGCATTCTTTATCTTGTCTTCATGCACAGCTTCCCCCTCGCCTCTAACATACTAAAGGGCCCAGCTGTTTACCTGGAAACAAAGGTTTGATCGATTTCTTTCCCAGCAGTGTTTTCATTTTGAAACAGGACCCAGCTAAAGAATGATTTAGTAAAGGTAGAATTTCAGGCTGCAGGAATAAGCTGGTGGGGTGGATTTAAAGGTGACATGTATTTATAAGGTTTTAGGGGCCCTCGTTCAGCCGCGGTCCTGGCCTTCAGTCTAATGTGCGCGCACACACACGCACACACTCCTGCAGATCGATGATTTGATTCAGCAGAGCCCTATTGTTGATCGCCACAGCCCCGGGGCTGAGCTGTCTGAGGGTGGTCACTGTGTGACCATGCATGACTGCTCACTAGCACAACGCTGTTCGCCCTCAAGCCATTCCGGGTCCTGCTGTCTGAGCCCCCACGGGAAGCAGGATGTTCAGAGCCCGGCCTGCTGTCCAGTGGGGGCTCACACACACACCAAGGCCTCGCCAGAGGGTCACTGGCCACGAGGACAAGCTGCACAGCTTCCCTTTCCCTGTTGCACAATCTCAAATCAGATGGGGCTGGGGTGGAGGGTTTCGGTTCTGTCCCCCGCCTGTTTGCTGGCAGCTGCTGAGATGCGGGCTTCGCTGGCAGGATGCTAATCAGTTCGCAGCGCTGTCTGCCCGGAGCACGGGGGCTGCGTGTCCTGAGTGCAGCCCCTTCTTTCTGGCCTTTCTCTGTGGAGCAGGGGCCTGGCGTAAGCACAACAGGAAGGAGTGGCCTCTGTCCAGTTGCCAGGCAGCACCTCGGAGGGCATTTGGCTGACCTGATGCATGCTGTCGTGCATGTCTGAGGGAGGAGGCGTGTGAACTCTCTTCTCCCCTCAGACTTCTTGTGGGCCCAAGAACCAGGTGGTCCTGGTTGGTAAGAGGACAAGAGACTGGGGGGTCCTGCAGCTAGTGGGGTCCTGAGACCACAGATGCTGTTTTGCAGAGGCCCCAGGGACTCCGTAACCTGGGGCCTGCAGGGGGATACCTGAACCCCAGTCTTGCTTAGATCCCAGGGCTATGGACTGGGGTTTGCAGACAGAAGTCTGTGATGTACTAGGGAAGAGGTCATATATTTCTAATTGAACCTGTGTCTAGTTAGTTACACATAAATAAGCAAACAGATTCATTCATTCATGAAATATAGATTAAGTGTTCACTCTGCAGGCTCTGGGCTACATGCTCCCTATTGTCAAGTACCTAACGTAGGTCAGGCATTTTATGTCATATCTGAGCCACAGAGCCCTCGGGCAGAAATAGTCCTTTTTCGCTTAATTTTACAGATGGGGACACTGTAGGTCAGTGCTTAAATAATGGGCCCAATATCTTGCACCCTAAGCAGCAGAGCTGGGATTCAAACCCAACCTGGCAGAGTCCAGAGCCTGCACCTTGCCCCTGTACCACATTGCCTCTCTCCTGTCTGCAGAGATAAAGTAGCTGTTGCAGTGTAGCAGGCTCTGCCTCGCCAGGCCAGCATGCAGAGGCTCTCTTGTGTGTGCATGCGTGCACACGAGTGTGTGCATGCGTGCATACGTGTATTCCGAGCACCTTTGGCCAAATGCAAGAGAAGGTGGTTCTCCATTTTTTTCTCTTTTTAACAAGGGTTAAGTTCTCCCTCCCATTCCTAGTTAAAAAAGTAAACCATGCAACTTTTCCCCAGCATCCATGGGCCCTGGCTATGCGTCAGGCCGGGTCAGTCTGGGCCTGCCGAGAAGCCCGTCAGCCGCCTGCGTCCCTCCAGTGCAGCTTGGTTTCCATGGTGCTGACCGTCTGGAGGAGACTTCTGTTCACACCGAGCAGAGCCCCTCTCTCATATTGGTTACAAAAGCAGAATGTGCCTCTTTCTTTCGTGCTTTTGTTATTTTTCCTCCAGGAGACAGGGCGAGAGGCAGGGAGAGGCCGCTGTCAGTGCTGTGGTCCTTGCCGTCTCTGAAACAAGTCATCGCGGGCTCCTCGGGGAGGACTCTGCTTTGTGCTGTGTTTCTTTTGAGTCCTGGGCTGGGGACGAGCCCGCAAGTAGCTTGGGCTCCCTTTCTGCCTCCCTCTTACATACGTTTGTCTAAACTTCTGGAAACTATTGAGAGTTTCAACCTCTCCCGGTTCTCATGAGTAATGAGTTCCACAAGTTTATTGTCCACTTGAGACAACAGCTCTGCCTTTGGTTTAGCCTAAGGTTCCCCTCTCAAGCCCGACTGTGTGCTCCCTGGTTCTGTGACACTGGGTTCTGAGTCCCCTATCTCCTCCTTTTCATCATTCTGTTCTTGGTTTCATCTCCTCCCTGCTTGGACGTTTCTAGATCAGGGTCCCCCAGCCTCGGCAGTATTCACCTGTTGGGCTCGTTTGTTGTGGGAGCTGCGCTGAATGTCATTGGATGTTTTTCCGCATCCCTGGCCTCTACCTCTCAGATGCTAGTAGCTGCTCTCCCACTCCCCCTCCCCGCCACCCATGTGACAACCAAAAATGTCTCCAGGCATTGCCAGATGTTTCCTTGGGAGCAAAATCACTCACAGCTGAGAACCACTGTTTTGGACTTCTGCTGCATATATTCTATTTTTAACTTTCTCTGTGTGTCTATAGTGCAAGGCGCCTTCTAGGTTGCTGTGAACTCAGCCCCCATAATTACTTGTGCTTGGTAAGAGAAGCTGGTGTTGCCACGGACAAGCATTTACTTTCTTGTTCTCTCACATGAACCGATGACTTAGGACATTCAGATTCCACTTTATAGATGATCCTGAAGCATGGAGAAGTTTTTAAAAAATTTGGTCCACAAACCATTTACTTTTAGGATCATCTGTGGAATAAATACATTTCTGGGCTTCACACCAGACCTACCAATCAGAGTGCCTCAGGGTTCAGGGAATCTGCATTTTATAGCTTGAAAATTCTTTTTTTTTAAAAGGTGTTACATGCATGTGGTTCCAAAATTAAAAGATGGGGAAAGTCTCTCTGATGGCTGCTACGACCTGCCGAGTTCCCTTCCCTGCCCTCTCCCCTCCCTCTCCCCCAGCACATAGCCATACAGGTAACAGGCAGCTGGACTGTCCTTCCAGAGTTTTTACAGCTTCATAGTGAAACCTGAATTTGTAATAAGCTCCCCTGTGATACTTGTGGTGTTTCAAGTGTGAGAACCGGTACTGTACGGAGCTGCTTGCCTCTCTGACACAGAACGTTTGCGGGCAAGAAAGTTTGCTCTGCAGCTGCAAAATAGAGGGGCTCTAGAGGCCTGGGGTATGGATCCTCAGTGTATCTGGTGTCCCTCCACCTGTCACCATTCCACCTCTAGGCCTGATTCATCACTAAAGGAACAGAGAGATTAAGTCCAAAGATAAATATTTCAGTTTGGGGAGATTGTGTCGTCCCTCCAGAAGATGAAAGTAACTTAGTTACTCTGTAAAAAGCCTGCACTGGAGGCTGTGAAAGGCTCTCAGTGGTAGAATAAATGGGATGGATGGTTTCAGCCAGCCTGAGTTCTGACCGTCTGTGGTGCCTTAGAGCTGTGTTGGGGTTCTGAGTCAGCGGAGCTGTCAGGGCAGGCGAAGGCTCCAGGAGAAGCTGCAAGCTCCTGCTGCAGGCACCATGCCTTCCAGATTCATCGGGCTGGGCTGCGAGGACGGTTTCATTCTGCACCCAGGGCTCACTGACGTGGCGCACCTGACACGGTTGACCTTGGCTCCCCCTGTGCTGCAGGTTTGGATCCTGCCGGGCCCATGTTTGAGGGGGCGGACATCCACAGGAGGCTGTCTCCCGACGATGCCGACTTTGTGGATGTTCTCCACACCTACACACATTCCTTCGGCTTGAGCATTGGGATTCGGATGCCCGTGGGCCACATTGACATATACCCCAACGGGGGTGACTTCCAGCCCGGCTGCGGATTCAACGATGTCTTGGGATCAATTGCATATGGAAGTGAGTTGCTTATTTTCTGTTTCCTGTAGACGTTTAACTCAGTAGTCACATCTCCCCATAAATCAGCCAGAGCTGCTAGTGCTGCCAGCTAAGTTCATTTCATTATTCCCTCCTCTCCCCACTGTCTGCCAATCATCTGCAAGCCTGTGAACAGCCTTCCTGTGGTCTCTGCTAAGCTTCCTTATACTTTGAGGTCACAGTTATTATTGATTAATTTCTTTTTTTATAGTAAAAGGAATTGCATATTTATTGAAGAAAAATCAAGCAATATAGAGTTGTGTAACTACAAAACATAAAAATTCCCCCTCACCCCCCAGCCTAGTTTCACTCTTCAGAAGTAACCGGTACGAATGAACAGTTTTGTGTGGATTCTTCCAGTCTTTTTTCTTTGCAACTTTATTTGTGTGTGTTTATGATTGTATTTTTCAAAGTTACATTCTGCAACTTCCCCTTTTCAATGATAACATAGGACATTCTTAAACATCGGAGCATATAGATCTACTGACCATATCCCTTTGGAAGGCTGTGTAATATTCTGTAGTTCAGATGCACTTTAATGTGATTTTTGGTAACATTTTAAAGAAGTAAAACCAAGGCGCTTTCTCCATGCACTTAGAGTTTATCGGCTGAATGCCTGAGCCTCTTTCCAACAGACTTGGCCTGAACTGAGCGTCTGCTGCTGAAACGGAGGTGTGGCCCCAGTGACCGATCCCTTTCTGGGTTTCTCAGTCACTCACTGCCTTGGATCCTGGCAGCATTTCTAAGTCCTGGCCTCAGTCGGCTCTCTCTGCTCTGACACTTGCCCTTGGTTGACCTACTCTGTCACTCAGTCTTAAGACTCTGTTGTCCTCTCCCAGTGTGATAATATCCAAGTAGCCCCTTGAGGCCTTGGAGGTCCACGCAAGAGGAGTTCACCTGCCTCAGGGGATGGGAGGATGGCATTTCCTAGGGCTGGTGGGGTTAGGGAGTAAGGGATGGGATGGCTTTGCCAAGTTTATCTTAAGGTCCCAAGATTTACATGAACTATTTTTTAGCCTCTGCTTACAAGAAGTAATGATGTACTGTCATCATTATGCTCCTAACTTTAAAACCAATGATGTGAACCTGAGCAAATTGCTTTATCTTCATGGGCCTTTGCATCGTAATCTATCATTGAAAGGACTGGACTGCAATGGGGTTGGCAAACATTTTATTAAAGGGTCAGCTAGTAAATATTTTAGACCGTGCAGGCTGTAGCATTTCTCTTGCAACCACTCCAGTCTGCTGTTATGGCAGAAAATAAACCACAGCCAATACATCAGCAAATGAATGTAGCCGAGTTCCAATAGAACTTTATTTAAAAAAACAGGTGGGCAGCCTGCAAGCTGTGGGTTGCTGAGTCCTGGACTAGAGGCTGTTTAGCATGTGATCCATCTCTAACATTTTGTGAATATATAACCTTATGAGGACCCAGTGACTCCTACTCTACCATGGGTTTTCATCACCTTATTTCGTACTTATCACAGCGATGTCCAACCTCTTGGCTTCCCTGGGTCACATTGGAAGAATTGTCTTGGGCCACACATACAATACACTAACACTAATGATAGCTGATGAGCTAAAGAAAGGTTGCAAAAAAAAATCTCGTAATGTTTTAAGAATTTGTGTTGGGCCGCCTTGGCCCACAGGTTGAACACGCCTGGCCTATTATTATGTGCTCTCTGGCTCTATTTTTGCTCTCTGCTTTGTTTCTATGAGTGCTGTCTTCCCACCTGGAGAGCAAGCAGGTAGGGGGAAGGAATAGCCTTCAGTTCTTCCACATCTTGATGGGACTCTAGCCGCTCACTGAGCATGTATTAAGAATTACACAAATGAGAATACTCATAGCAACAATCAAAGCAGTTATTACTGATGAGGTGCCGACTACTCACTGATTGAGCAGGCAGCTCATCGAGAAGCAGCTCATTGTGTCTCTGTCTCTCCCTCCCCCAGCAATCACAGAGGCGATGAGATGTGAGCACGAGCGGGCCGTACACCTCTTCGTGGACTCCCTGATGAATCAGGACAAGCCGAGCTTTGCGTTCCAATGCACCGACTCCAACCGCTTCAAAAAGGGGATCTGTCTCAGCTGCCGGAAGAACCGTTGTAATAGCATTGGCTACAATGCCAAGAAAACAAGGAAGAAGAGGAACAGCAAGATGTACCTAAAAACCCGGGCGGGCATGCCTTTCAGAGGTAACCCTCCATCCCTGCAGTGCCCTGAAGCAGGACTTCCGTCTTTACCCTCCTTCTGAATTCCATGCTGTGGACCAGGGAGCACTCCAGCTCAGGAGATGGGGCCGGCAGAGTTAACTCAAATCATGGCAACTCCGATTACATTGTACATGCCCTAGGAAAGTTAATCTTTAAAAATAATTGGTGGGGACTGCTTTTGTGATGATCATAGTACCAATATCTTCAATCTCTCTTACATGTAACTTTCCAAAGCTGTTTCATGGTTTTTTTTCTCATTTGATCATCACAGCGTATCTGAGGTAGGACCCACAGGGGTTCAAAGTGATAATCTTGCCTTTTTATAACATGTTATAAAACCATGAGTTTTTCTGTGTATCATGGGTGTTATTTTACATATGAGGAAACTGAGGCCCAAATAGCTTTCCTTAGTCCTTAATATAAGGCTAAGTGGCAGGAAAGTAGCTGGGCCAGAATCCCCCAAAGGTCTCCTGAACCCTAAGTTCAGAGCTTCTTCTTGTATACCACTGTGACTTATGCTATTGAACAGAATGAGACCAGAGAGAAGCTGAAGGCTAGGCTGGACCAAAAGGATGACAGTCCCTAAAAGCTCAAGTGTGCTGGGTGACTCAGTTTGGGTCAGGGTACCCCGGAATGACAAGCAAGGCTCACCAATGTCTCTGTTCTGCTCTTTCTGCAGTGTATCATTATCAGATGAAAATCCATGTCTTCAGCTACAAGAACATAGCAGAAATCGAGCCCACCTTTTACGTCACCCTTTATGGCACCAACGCGGACTCCCAGTCTCTGCCTCTGGAAATGTAAGCGACAGGCACCCTTTGCTGGGGTCAGGACAGACAGAGAGCGCCCAGGAGCATGCAAGCAAGAGCAAGAAAGGGTGGTCTGAGTGCCCGGGGGAGGAGCCGGGGGCCCCAGTGGCCCCTGCGGGCCTCTGTCCCTTTGTACCCTCTTCACCAAGCCCTCGATGCCAAACACGTCTGGGCGGGAAGCTCCTGGGGTGAATCAGCAGTGTGAGAAGCCACTGGATCAGCTGCATGGAAAGTGCTATTTCACTTTAGACAACGCCTGACACCTGAGGGTTTAGGAAGTTTGGGGCATCATACACGTCATCCCCGGACCATTTCTAATTCTCTGTGGGAGGGGCTCCCGGGAATCGGTGTATATTTGTGCAGCACGCCTAAGGTACAAAAGTGTCATGCTGAGTAAGGCTGGGATTGCAAAACAGTGTCATCTCAGTCCTCACTCTTGGGGCTCAGGGTCTAATTGGGAGACCAGGTTTTTATGCACACAAATGGGGTGATATAGGCTCCCAAGTGTCAAATGAGAGGGACAGGCAGGAGGGACACAGGAGGATACTGTTGAGTGGGAATGTGACTTCTCTGTGCTCTCTCATCTCTGTTCTTGCTTGTTTTGTCCCCGTGGGAAGTAGCATAAATGGGGAGGTGCTCAGCAATAGTTTCGATAAGAAGCTGGGGTGCTGTAGGTCACGTTGTCTGTATGTTGGCATGGAGCACTGCTGAACTTTGACCTTGGTCCTGCCGATGGGACCTCTCACTTCTGGGGCTGGGGGGCGGTGCTGTCACTGCTTCACCCCACACAGGGCGGTGGTTTTCCAAGTGACAGGGGTGTGACACCAACTCGCCTCTCTCCTTGTAGAGTGGAGCAGATCGAGCTGAATGCCACCAACACCTTCCTGGTCTACACTGAGGAGGACTTGGGAGACCTCTTGAAGATCAAACTCACCTGGGAGCGGGCGTCACAGTCCTGGTACAACCTGTGGAAGGAGCTTCGCAGCTACTTGTCTCAATCCCGCAAGTCTGAGCAGGAACTGAGCATCAGGCGCATCCGGATCAAGTCTGGGGAGACCCAGCGCAAGTAAGTGCCCCATACCCGCTGTGGCCGCGTGTCAGTGGTGAGCACAAGGCCCGTGCCCCTGCAGCATCCTTTCCTTTGCTAAGCAAGCTCCTTCAATGCTTCCCTGTCCAGAGCACGTGGGCAAAACCGCAAACACCTTTGCAAGGAAAAGCGAATTCTGTTAACCGTAGTGCAGTCTGTGCCCTGATCATAGGCCTCGGCTGAGAGGGGTGGGTCAATGGGGGCTGGAATCCGGCCCTTGTTCTGTTTGCCAAGCCCTGTGTTGGCTCCGTAGGAAGCGAGGCTGCTCCTGCTCTTTAGGATTGCTGCCTCGCTCTGGGGTCCACACAACCAAAAGTCTTTGCTTGCTCCTGTGCCAAGAAAACCAGAGTATCGAGGCCAGGGAGCCCCCAGGATGAGGTCTGTGGGAGGACCTGGTTTCCCTAGCATACCATTCTCAGAGCATTAGGCCTCTCCTTTGGACGCTCTGATTCAAGGACATGGGGTGAGGTCCTGACGTCAAGTAACAGAGAATCCTCTGTGGCCTGCCAGCTGGCAGCTTCCCCATGCCTGTTAAGCCCAAGGCTAGCATGAAAAAATCCAGGCCTTTATCTCTCAGGCCCCTAAAGCATGCCTGGACTCTCTGAGCAGGCTTCTTTCTAAGCAGAAGCCAGGGAAGCCTGGAAGAGGCTCTTTGTCGAGAGACGGGGCTTCCTTCGTCAAATCCTTCCGCAGACCTCTGGGAGGTCACTGCCAGCCTCGGGGTGGTAGGAAGCAGCCTCCAAGCACTGTGGACCTCATCTGGCATGTTCTCCATTACAGTTCTTCATGTGTCCTGTTTCCCTTCATCACCTCTGGCATAGCTTGGCTGCAGGGGAGGTGGGGAGTAGAGGCTTGGGTCCTTGTCTGAGTGATTCTGGTCTAGAAACTTGTGAACTGGTGAGGCGGGGCTGGGGGTGCCAACTGGAGGGAGCTGTTAGCCCCAAGGCTGGGATCTAAATAATTGTGTGTCTTTTTCCTTCTCTTGGTGCTTTAAAGCACAACCTGTGCCTAGGGGTGTGGTAGCAGAAAGATGATCATTTTTATAAAGTGTTTCAAATATAACACACCACTGAAACTTCTACACATGTAGGTGGTTTTTTCCATATCGGTTTCTGATAGAAGATTTCAAAAAAGTAACATGTTGCAGATAGAGTTGAAGCCCCTTTGTACCCTTCTCTTGTCCAGTTCCTCCCCTTCCAAGCCATAGGCACGAAATCTTCCAACATGAACTAATGTTAGTGTCTGTCCTCCTTCATGATTTTTATACCTTTTGTAGTTCTGTTTGTATCCATACCAACGTATAGAATTGTTTTGGATACTTCTAAAGTTTACACGAATGGACATATCCCTAACAAGTTGCTTTTTTTTCATTCAACATTGTTTATGAAATTTATCTAATACGTATAGATCGAGTCTAGCATCATTGTACAAACAACAGTTTCACCATTGTTCTACTGGACATTTAAATGGTTGCTGCTTCCCAGCACTCACAGTCAGGGCTGAGATGAGCATCCCTGGACATTTTCCCTCTGCGTGTGTGTGAGGCCTTCTTCTTCCTCCTACTTATGTCTTCTCCAACTTGACGAGGTATTAATTCCCTCTCCCAAGTGGTTGGACCTGTTTTTAATCTTCGCCACAGAGTAAGAGTTTCCCTTTCCCCTTCTCCTCCCTTCATTTGGTGGGACAGTCTTCCGGTTGGGTGTGAATTGGTCCCCTATGGTTGTTTTAATTTTTATCTGATTGTGATAAAGCTGGTCACCTTTTTATATGTTTATGTACTGTTTGGTCTTCTGGGTAAAGCTGCTCTGATTATGGTTTTTGTCCTTGGGGTCAGCATCAGGGTCAGGTGTCCCTCACATGTGTTGGTCATGGGGTGATGCTAACCACACACCGCTGAGGCTGGGGCAGCCCCCCTGATTAGGCTATAGGTTAGAGTTGAAATGGGTAGTAGAGCACTGATTGTTTCCATGGCCTTGGTTGTCCATTTCCTGAATCTCTGATTTTAACTTGAGGCTGAGATTCACTTACACTTGTTGATGGATATCTATGAGCCCTGTGTCATGGAGTTTCTCCATTTGAGGAGTTTATAGTCTGCTGTAGACAGAGGAATCCACAAGCAATTCAAGGCAGTGTGTAATGTGTTAAAGTAAGACAAAACACGCATAATTAACTCCATGCCATAAGAAGTAACGACGATTGCAAAAGCAATGTTTGTACGTGTAAGGATACACTTTTCTATTAAATCGAGAAGTCCAGGGCTCAGGCAGTCAGGGAGAGAGGCCGTTGGGATAGACAGAGGGAAGGAGGCGGAAGGGGTGTGCATGAACCAAAGTGTGGAAGACATCGAAGCGAGATATGGTTTAGAGCAGGCCTCGACAGACGTTTTCAGGGCAAGGGCTACTTCTCCAAGTGTCATGGTCTACTAGCTATTTATTTTATTATTCGGGCAGTCACCCCCAAATTACTTGGCGGTCCCCCGGTGGGCCGCAGTTGACGTCTTGCCAAGCCTCGGCTTACAGTGCGTATAGTTGCCACGGGCAGTTCCGAAGGTTCTTGAGTCAGGGTGTGGCATGATGAAAACGTCTTTTTTCTCCTTGCTCTGCCTAGCTTGGGCCCAGAAAGCACCGTCTGGCTAATGCACAGCCATGTACTTCCCTTCTAGAGTTTTGGCTACCTCGGTGGTTTCTTTTTCCTCCTAGATTTACATTGTGTGCAGAAGACCCTGAGAACACCAGCATATCCCCTGGCCAGGAGCTCTGGTTTCGCAAGTGTCTGGATGGCTGGAGAATGAAAAATGAAACCAGGTACCTGGGACTCCGCATACGGCCACGCAGCGCGTGTTGATGGGTCACCTAGCGTGGGTGGACATGGGTCTGAGCACTTGCGACAGAGCAGTGAACAAAAACAGATAGAAATCCCTTCCTTTATGAAGCTGAGCTGCTGGGAGGAGATAGACAAGTCAGTGGAATGTAGGCACAGCCCATGGTCCTGGTGGAATGAAGTTTTCCAATAACGAAGTCCCGGGCGTTGGTGCCTGTGCCCCGTCTTAGACCAACTTCTCTGTCGTGACCGGGGCCGTGGGAAGTTCCAGGGTCCCTAGCTTCCCTCAGGACACCTATCTCCAGAGAGGAGCTGGGTGTGAGGTAAAGGAGATGCACGAGGTAAGAGCTCCCTTTGCTAGGTTTTCAGGACGCCGGGTCGTGTGGGATGTTGGTACCAATGGGAACCTTGTGTGTGCGCGTGTTGAATCCGCCGCAGGGGTCATTTTCATGGTATGAGGCAGTGGGCGCATCAAAATAGGGGAGTTTGTCACACACCCTCTGAGCCTGAACTCCTGCTGAGGAGGGAGAACAGCCCCCCACTGGCCCCCACTTCTTGCCCCAACCAAGGTCCTAGGTAGTAATGCTCCTGCTATGCAGTAAGCAGGCGGTATGTGCCCACCCTGCATTCAGTGCCTTCCAGGCACCATCTCATTTGCTCTGATCATCAGCACCCCGAGTATCGCTGGGGAACCTGAAGCTCAGGGAGTTTTGGTCCCTCTTTCCAGGTCCCCCTGCTGGTAATGGCAGAGCAACAATGAAAACATACTGGTTTGCCCTAAAGCCTGGCTCTTTCTTGTGCATGGAGTTCCCCTTGCTCAGATAAGTCATCTCACCTCCATCTGGGTATCAATTACCGGGCAGCTGTGCCTGCGCTGGGGTCCCCTGTGATTACCGTCTGCCGACCTTGAGGGCTGGGCGACGTCCCAGCTGCTCTGTCTCCGGTCTCTCCTGTGGTTTCTGATCAAGGCAAAGAGGACTCGAGCGTTTCCCTCACAGCTGTGTGTGTGTGCCCGTGTGCACTTGTGTGCGTGTGTGTCTTGTGTTCACGCGTGTGCGTTGTGGGTGAGTATTGTGCTGAGTATGTAAATGGGCACTGAGCTGGAGCCCAGAGAGAGCTCCAGTGGGGTGTTTCTCCAAGTGAATCTGTGGCTTGGTGGCAGAGAGAAAGAAAGAAGCATTCAGGACCTTCTTCAGGTGAACAGGGCACAGCCTCCATATAGGCTGGCGTGTTGGTCCAACGAGCTAACAAACGCCACGCTCACCTGACTCCTTTCAGGTCAAACGTGGAGCTTCCCTGAGGGCGCCCGCAAGGCCCCTTGCCCCACCTTCCAAGCACGTGGAGGAACATTCCTGCTGAGGACTCACCTGATGGAAGGACCCCTCTCAGCCTTGACCCTGGGGCCTGCTTACTGAGCCCAGAACCATGCCTCCTATGACACCTGCGACTTCTCACCGGAGGGGACCGTGCACTGCTGTTCTTGCTGTTCCTGCTGCTGCCCTAGCATAGCTCTAACGCCAGATCTGTATGCAAACGGCCGAAGCCGGGCCTTCTGTGCACACCAGGTTCCTGTCTAAGTGACTGGATGAGCCTGTGTTTTGCCTGACAAGGGACACTGGCTCTGCGTGGAAATGGCTCTGCGGGGAAGGCTGTCAGCTGCCTGGCCTCACTTCAGTCTTTGGGGGAGGTCTTCCCGCTGGGAGCTGACTCGTGTCAGGATGGCAGACCTGCGACTTTGTTCACCCAGAGAAGGGAGAGGACAGCTGGGGTGGTGCTGAGGCCCTTGCTATTGGGGTTTGATGGGCTGCATTAATCAATACCGGTTACTTTTACAACATTCTGTCCTGCTCTTTAACTCACTCCCTAAAGCATAAATTATTGGCTTTCTTATTTTTCTATTGCTCATTTTTCTGATGGGACAAATGTTTATTAAGCACTTAACCTTAATGGATTTGTAGACTGCCCCCCTTCCAGTTTCTATGATCCATGAATTTACATATGATGAAGGCACAAAGGGCATGGGGGGAGGGCTGCAGGATGTAAGAGTTGGGGACCCTGAGACTTCCAGTGATTTCTACCCATTTCCTCTTAGTTATCACATGCATTTCCCCTAAGAGTGACATGTTTGATCACCAGCAGAGTATCATGTGTATTGGTGACCAGAATGGTGGTCAGTTGCTACATATGATTGCTTTGAAGCAAAGTCTCTTCTGTTTGAGAAGATAGAAGGTATCACATATGTTTCAAGTATCTGTTTATACAGAACCACCGCTTGTCCAACAGCTGGTGCTAAGATTTAACACAGTGTTTTTTACTCCTTGGAACACCTTGTTCTAATACCAGCCCCCTTTCTGTGTTGAACTTCTTGGAAAAGTTTCCACATCTTTATTTGAATTAGTATACATGATACCTGAGAAGTTCTTTTTACTTCCCAGAAGATTTGCATGTGCATCACCTACTTAAGAGACTTACAACAGGAGGTGGACTAGGCAGCTATTATTATCTCTATTTTATAAAACTGAGGGTCAGTGAGGTTCAGCCACATGCCTATAATTGCATACCAAGTTGGGGGTGAGCTAGGTGAGGACCCAGATTTCTCGGAAGCAAAGTACACGGTATACTCATCTTTGTAACGTCATTAAGACTTTACAGCCAGTTGTCTCGCCACCCTGTCCCGGATGTGACACACAGGGAACTTTTTCCAGAGCCTTCCATAAAGCCCTAAGCCCTTTTATGAATTTATAACCAGGAGAACAACTGTGCCAAGAGGTTGGGCTCTTTATGGATGAGATTTATTTGGAAGGAGATACGATGTCAGGTGTGGGGAAGAGTGATTTTCTTTGTACTTAGGTTTTTAAAGGGTATTGTTTCCATCTGCATTGTGCCAAAGTTGTATCATTGCTCAATGCCAAACTTGAGAAGACATAAGCAGTCAAGTCTTACGTCAAGGCATTTTCTCAATCCAGTCGTGTGAGTGTCCCGTGGCTTCTGTGACTGTGTTCTAGCCAAAGTGGAGCTTTTATTATTAACTGTGCCTCCGGGTTACTTCCCTGTTAGCAATGGACGCCTTGGGAATCGAATCCTCAGTGGGTCCTGTATTTATACATTTAGCTTGAAGACTTATTTTTATATGATGATGCTTTCTTTAATGCTACTTAGAACATTATTTATTTCTCAAGTGTATATAATGTATAAAACAATATATGCTTAGTTTTTACTTTAAGACTAACCAATGTCAAGATTAAAGATTTTTTAAATAGTAAAATAATAAAAATCTACAAAATTCTTGCTGGTGTGGAAACTCATTTCTTGAAATTTGAGAGAATTATGGCTGCCCAAGCCTAGGGTTTGACAAAAGTTACTTTAATATAAGACAGAGTCTCTATTTGATACTAATGGTAGTTAGGAAGTGGGCAACAACTCCTTTCACTAAAGAACAAGAAGGAAACTTGTTTAGATTGTGATAGAAATACCTGAAGGTAGCTGTTAGGAAGAGCAGGGAGGGTGGCTGCACATTGGGGAATATTAGTGAGGATATAGGTTTGGTTGCATGTGACCTAGCTAACGGTGACTTAAACTGGGGAGAAGTTGATTTATCCATTGTTTTAACTCCCAGCAAGGATTGAGGTTAAGCTCCATAAAGTTAAGAGGGTCTAGGCTCTTAGTGTTTTTGCTGTGTCACCCCTAGAATGTTCCCCTTCATTCTTACAGTCCAAAGTGGCCCCCATTAGGTCCCCTTTTAGCCAGCTTTGGGCAGGTGGGAAGAGAAAGGGCCACATGTCCCCTCTTAAGAGCATGGTTGAGAGGTTGTCTACATTCTTTGGGCCAGAAATCACAGTCACAGAGGAAACTGGGCAATACTGTCTTTATTCAGGGTACCCATGGGCCCAGGTGGAAATCCAATTGCTATTTGTAAAAAGGGAAATTGGATATTGCCATCTGTTCCTCAAGATTAATTTTTATTCCTTAGAGGTAGGGATAGAGACCAGGGCGGCCTTTAAATCATTCAGTTTTGTACTTAACTTTTGGTCCTCTAAACTGTGAAGTCCTCTTTCACTGTGAAGTTTGATGAATTATGTTCATTTGACTTTTATTTCTAGTGTTCAATGTTAAAGTGTTTAAAAATGAGAAGAAACCTCTCTGTTAGGAGCTTTCATGATGGTGGAAGTGGCTGCTCTTTCCACCCAGGACATTGTGAAATACGCGGCTTAATAATGGCATGGCAGTAGGGCAGGAATTGGGTTCGACAGTAAGAGTTCTTACCCTAATGGTTAGTTCTTAACCCAATTCGGGTAACGAGAAAAGGGCTGCGATCTCTCCGGCAGACTTCCGGAAATTTTTGAAATTGTCGAAAGGTAAAAGTGTGGTCTGGGTGACTTCATTACGTTTTGTCTGACTTGGGGGTTTAGCGCCACCTCTTCACTAATCAGAGTCAGAGAACTTCCATGGGACCCCCTACAAACTGAAGTACTGGACTCCTCGGAAAGGTGGAGGCCAAGCAGGCACTAGAACAGCCATGCTTGCCCAGGGTGGTATTTCTTAGTTAAGGCCTCTGTGTTCGGAGCTACCCTGGGCCCTCGGCCATGGGAGCTCCACAGGGCACAGGTTTTCATCTCGTTTGTTTGCTGTTGCAGCCCTAGAGCTTAGATTAGTGTCAGAACACAGTAGGTGTGCAAAAGATATTGAAATGAATGGATGAAATTAGGTACAAGAGACAGCTGCTTAAACAGGCAGTAAGGGAACTGGGGAAAGAGTAATTAATTTGGAGTCGAAGTCCTGGTGTATTACTCAGTATCATGTGAGCTTTAGGCTAAATATAGTCTCGTAAGCCTCTGCTCACCTGAGAGAGAGAGACAATACCTCACAGTGTTGTTGTGGTTATTAAATACCCACAGTGAAAAAAGTCATTGTTCTGTAAACATTTGAGTCTGTGTGTATATGTGGAAAATCTATATATGACAAAGGTGTTATATTAATCATTGGGAAAGGAATGGATGGTTAGCTAGAAAATGCCGGAAAGTGGGCTCCTTAAAGGAGAAACAAAACGTACTTTAGGTTTTTATTATCTCATATACAAAGACGAATTCCATTTTGATGAAGGATACAAATGTGAAGAGCGTTATAAAGCTACTGGACATTATATACACAATAGGTTCTTGAATAATGTCGTCTTGTTTAACGTCATTTCATTATAACGCCGATGCGGGGAAAATTGCTTTCGGGCAGGAGCCCCTGTCTGTGTGGAGTTTGCACGTTTTTTCCTTGTCTGCGTGGACTTTCTCCAGAGACTCTGGTTTCCTCCCACATCCCAAAGATGTGCACGTGAGGTGAATGGCGTGTCTGAGTGTGTGTGTGTGGGGGGTGTGGGTGTGTGGTGGGGTGTGTGTGTGTGGGTGTG